>PVIW01009551.1:0-16905 GCA_004026585.1 Noctilio leporinus
ATTTGTCCTTCACTGACTGGCTTATTTCACTAAGCATAATACTCTCCAGTTCCATCCATGTTGTTGCAAAGGGTACAAGTTCCTTCTTTCTTCCTGCTATATAGAATTCCATTGTGTAAATGTACCAAAGTTTTTTGATCCAATCATCCACTGATGGGCACTTAGGCTGTTTCCAGCACTTGGCTATTGTAAATAGTGCTGCTATGTAATTTCTTTATAATTCTAAAACCAGAACTGCCTTTTGACCCAATAATTCCACTGCTAGGATTATACCCAAAGAACCCTGAAACACCAATTCAGAAGAACCTATCTACCCCAATGTTCACAGCAGTGCTATTTACAATAGCCAAGTGCTGGAAACAGTCTAAGTATATGAATGGATCAAAAAACTTTGGTACATTTACACAATGCAATACTACACAGCAGAAAGAAATAAGGAGTCTTACCTTTTGCAACAACATGGGTGGAACCGAAGAGTATTATGCTTAGTGAAATAAGCCAGTCAGGGAAAGACAAATCCCATATGGTGTCACCTAATATGGGAGACTAATGAACAGAACAAGCAAACAAGCAAAAAAGAACCAGAGGCATGGAAATAAGGAACAGACTTTCAGTGTGCAGAAGGGTGAGGGGAGGGTAGGAAAAAGGCAAAGAAGGGGAACAGTTTAGCCAAGGAACTAGTATAAAGGATTCGTGGATATAAATAACATATAGGGATTGACTGTGGGAAATGAGATAGGAAAGAGCAATGGGGGGAAATGGGATAACATAATGCAACAACAATAAATTAAATTGGTTTAAATGTACTAGAAGCTTGAAAAGATATACCTTCAAAGAAGATAAAAATTGCAAAAGAAAGAAAGAAAGAAAGAAAGAAAGAAAGAAAAAGAGAAAGAAAGAAAGAAAAGGAAAAGATATTCAACGCCATTAGTCCAGGGAAATGCAAATCCAAAACAACATGGTGGTACCATTTTGCATATCTACAATTAAGTAAGAAAAACAAACTGGTGGTGATATTTGGACAAATTGAACCATTTGTCCACTGCTGGTATAAATATAAAATGGCCCAGCTTATTGGAAAACAGTTCTGTGGCTCCTCAGAACATTAAACATATAATAATGAGATGAGCATGCAATCCAGTCCTAGGTATATACCAAAAGGATTGAAAATAGAGACTCAAACATGTACATGCTTGTGCATGTTCATAACAACACTATTCACAGTAACCAAAAGGGTGATGAATAATGCAAATGTTCATCAAAAGTGAATGGACAAATAAATTGTCTTATATACCTACAACTATAATAGAAAGTAATTTATCCATAAAACAGAATACATTACTATACATGTTACAGTATGGATAATATATTATTAAAGCATTATGCTAGATGAAGAAGGCAGTCACATTTTATTTGATTCCATTTACATGAAGTATCCACAATAGATAAATCCATACTGACAGAATGCAGATTGGTGGTTGTCAGAGTCTGGGAGGAATATGGAAGTGGGGAGAACTGCTTAATGGGTAAGGATTTTACTTTGAAAATGTTTTGGAACTAGATAGAAGTGGTGGTTGCAAATTGTGAATGTACTAAATGTCAATGAATTTACCACTTTAAAGTAGTTAATATTATGTTATATGAATTTACCTCAATCAATTACTTAAAAAAGAAAAAGAAACAAAGCCAATATTTAGATATGACACCACCACAGAAGAAAATTATTGACCCTAAAATACATTTATTCATTATGGTTGCACTTTTTAAAACCTTGTTCTAAAAGTACAAGGATTTAGTCATCACATACCATTTATCATAAGACAAGAAAAAACCTTGGCATTTGCTGGGCAATTGCATTTGATTCTAATTGATTAGTAGCCAAGTGATTAATTCTAGTGCTATTGTTGTCAGTACATGGAGGTTTATTCTAATAAGGTCTGATCTTTATTCATTTTGAGTCTCAATTTATTTTTCTTTTGTAAAATGATAAAGCAGTTCAGTTCAAATAAAATTTTGATTAGTAGTATTCCAGGCCTACTGCTATGTGTTGAGTATATAAAGATGAATGGCATCTGACCTTCCCCAGGCTAACAGAGAAATAAACATATGATCTGTAAGCATTTGATATGTAGTAACAAGAACCATGGGAAGATAGTTTCAAAATAGGACACATTACCTATTCTGGACATAGATAGGGACCATGAAAGCTCTCTTGAGTCTATGTTTAAGCTGAATCTAAAGTAATAAAAAGGAATTAGCCCCATACAATGTGATGTCACTGAAAAGTTGCTGGGAACTGTTGGTGAGGTTGAGTGTTAGGCAGAAAAAGAAGATGGATCACTTTCACATATATCTCTCTGAAAGTGTGTTATTGCCATTTGTCCCAGTCCTACCTAGAAATTCCTGTGTTGGATTTAGTTAAAAATTGGTGAAGTACCCTGGCTGGGTACTTTGGTTGGAGCATTGTCCCAAACACCAAAAATTTGTGGGGCTCAATTCCCCATCACAGCACATATCTAACATAACTTGGGTTCAGTAACCAGTTGGGGGCATGTACAGGAGACAACTGATCTCTCTCTCTCTCTCCCTCATTCCCCTCCTCTATTTCTAAAATAAATGATTTAAAAATATGTCTTCAGGTGAGAATTTTTAAAAAACTGCTCAAGAATTATAATCTAGACCTTAGTTATTGACATGGTTCACAGAACATGTGAGTTCCTGAACCATATCTGAAGTTAGTAGCAAAACATTTCTTTACCATCAGATAAAAATAGGCAGGGATATTTACTCATCCCCTAGTTGTGAAATTAACTACCACCAGCAGCTGAAACATCAGCAGGCTTCCACAATGAATCCTTGCAAATAGAGGAGCCTTTGCAGCAGCAGTTACTTATCATCATATGGAGCATTTAGTGTTTTAGCATTTAGCATCTCAATATATCTTTACATTTCTATGAGATCAACACTAACATTGCACATTTCTTATTTCCACTTTACAGTAAAGAAAATTAAAACTAAAAGAAGGCAAAATAATTCACTGAATATCCCATACCTAGCAAATATGAACTAGAGTTGTCTGTTTTAAATTCAAAACTCTTTCTTCTCTGAAACACAGCAGGACTCCCCAAACCAAGCTGATTATCAGGATCAATAGGGAATATTTAAAAAATTATGTGTAAGCAATGGAAACAAGTTAAAAATATATTACATTTACATTAACACTCAAATAAATGAAACAGGAATAAATCATAAATCAAACAAAATATTAATAACATCTGCTTGAGAAAAACTGTAGAACCCTGATGAGAGAAAAAATATTAATAAATAAATGAATAAATGCTCCAAGTTCATGGATAGGCAAGGAAGACTCAATATTGCCAAGCTATCAATTCTACCCAACTTGACCTATAGAGTCAATGAAATTCCAATAAAAATCTCAGAAAGTTATTTTGTGAATACTGATGAACTGATCCTAAAGTTAATATAGGAAAGCAGAGGACCCAGAAAAGACAATATGATATTAAGGAGAGAAAATGTTGGAAGACTGATGGCACTTGACTTCAAGTCTTACTGTAAAGCTCCAGCAGTAAAGATAGTGTGGCACTGGTGAAAACAGGCAAACATATCAATGTAAAAGAGTAGAATGCTCAGAAACAGAACCACATAAATGTAGTTCCTGATCTTTGACAAAGAAGTAAAGGCAATAAAATTGAGAAAAGACAGTCTTTTCAAAAAATTCTGAGGAACAACTGGATGTACACATGCGAAAATATCTAGACACAGGTCATACACCCTTAATAAAAATTAATACAAAGTGAATCACAGACCTAAGTATAACATATAAAACTACAAAACTCCTAGATGATAACATGGAAAATATAGATGACCTGAGGCCTAAAGATGACCTGTTAGATATAATACCAAAGGCACAATCCATAAAAGAAATAATTGATACTCTGGAATTACATGAAAAATTTCTGCTCTGCAGATGACATTGTCAAGAGAATGAAAAGATAAGCCACAGACTGCGAGGAAATCCTTACAAAATGCTTATCTGTTAAATAGCTTGTATCTAAAGGGAAAAAAAAAAACTCTTAAAATTTAATAAGAAACAACATGATTAAAAAGTAGGCCAATAACCTTAAAAGACACATCACCAAAAAAGGTAAACTGGTGGCAAATAAACCCATGAAAAGAGTTTCCTCTACATCATATATCATTGGAAAATGCAAATTAAAATAAAAGTACAGTACTATTACACATCTATTAAAAGGGCCAAATTTTAGAACGCAGATAACACCAAATATGAGTGAGGATGTGGAACAATAGGAACTCTTTTTCATTGCTGATGAGAATACAAAATGATGCAGTCATTTTGGAAGATAGTTCGACACTTTCTTTTAAAAATCTACAGACTCTTACCATATGACCAAACAATCACACTGTTTGGTATTTACCCAAAGTAGTAAAAAATGTATGTCCACGCAAAATCCTGCACACATATGTTTGTGGTAGCTTTATTCATAATTGGCCAAACTTGGAAGCAATCAAAAGGTTCTTTAGTAAACTGGTACATCCAGACAATGAAATATCATTCAGCATCCATGGCTATCAAGCCATGAAAAGACATGGAGAATTTAATGCTATTACTAATTGAGAGAAGATTAATTTGAAAAGGTTACTCACTGTTTGATTCCAACTATATGACATTCTGGAAAAGGCAAAACTATGAAGAGAGTAAAAAGGTCAGTGATAGAAAAAGATAAACTGGAGGATTTTTAAAACTATGCTGTATGATACCATAATGCTGGATACATGTTGTTATACATTTGTACAAACCCGTTGAAAGTATACAAAGAGTGAACACTAATGAGCACTATGGATTCTAAGTGCTAATATGTCAATATAGGTTCATTCCCCTCCTGTGGTGGGGAATGCTAATGATGGATGTTAACGAGCTGTGCATGGGTAGGTGGAGGGAATATATTGAGAATAAATATGGCTCAAATTTGTTGTAAACTTAAAGCTGCTCTTGAAAAAAATAAAGTGTACTAAAAAAAAAGATTTTTGAATTCTTGCCCAAGGTTTACTGAATCAGAATCCTTGCTATGGAGCCCTAGAATCTGCATCTGGAAAAACAGTGTATGATTTTGATTATCACTCTGGCTTTGAAATAACAGAAATAACAGGCCAAAGTTGCAACTGAAGTTAAATGTAATCAATCAGGGTTATGAAATGTTCAAGTAAAAATTGTTTGAGGAAACCGAGACATTACTATATATATATTACATATCACAGTTCCTGGAACACAGTGGGTACCCACCATGTGTTTGTTGAATGAGTAAATCTCCCTCTTCTTCAGTCTGATGAAGGCCTTTCATTTGTCCTTCCCCTAAGTTCTATATATAGTTATGATACATTTTTCTGGCATTTATAAAAAGCCTTCTGAAGTAGATATTTTACTTATTTGTTCCTTCTTTCCTTTTGCAAAAGATAAATTGCTTAAAGGCAGGGTCTATATAATTTCCTACATGTTTCTCAGTACTTAGGATAGTACTTGGAACATAAAAGGCACTTAAAAATGTATCTCAGGTAAAAAAATGATCTGGATCTGGAAGTGGTCATTGATTTTCTCTTGACCTGTAAACTCTAATTCCAAACATGATCACATATTCTCAGCAGACCAGAGAAAGAGGTGGGTACGTACTAAAGGCAGAAGAGGAATGGGTGTCTGGAAGGATATGTCTGGAACAGAAATTCATGTTCAGTGTAATCCTGAGATCAGACACAAGAGCTCAAAGGACTTGGCAAATGAGGAAATGTCTCTACAGATATAGACTCAGTACATCATCAGTTGTTATTTTCAGTTGGTGCTTTTTGTTGTGAAAACAGCTAATCTGCCAGGTCAAAACTTGTTTGGCCACCTTCAAGGTCAATGCACCTTCCTAGAACTGCCACTGACTATAGTCTGGCAAGTCTGACTTCTTAAGTGAATTAGGTGGGCTCCAAAAAAAGACTGGTGTACTGGCTGTATTCCCAATCCTTATACCTAAAGCCATAGTGATATCTCTCTTAGGACAGCCACATTTTGTTCCTCTTTGGGTTTGAGTTGAGCTTCCTGACCTAAGTCTTGTGCACTGTTTCATACACTGCCATTGCCCATGTCTGTCCTGCTATAACCACTAGCTCTTTGTCATCACTTTTAACTATATTCTGGTAAGTGAGACATAAATTAAACCTATAGCCAAAGTCCAGAGTCAGTTGCTTAAGATTGCTTCAATTTATAACCTTCTTCTGTAAAGATGGGTTTGTATTGGCAGGTTACCTCAGCCTTTTCCAGAAATGCAGAAAGAGAGTTGTCTACACAGACCCTTCTACCCCGCTGTTCTCTCTGAATTGCTATAGGCTTCCCCATCACATACACTGTGGGTGGATGCTGTTGTTGTCCTTACAAGGAAAAAAAAAGAGTAGTGATATAAATTTGAGGGTTCATTTTCATAACCAGTGTAAATAAATGGGGGATGGTCCAAAATTTTGCCTAGAAAGAGGTGGACAAGAGTTTGAAAATAAAACAAAACACTCTTACTTGTTCTATTAGTTTAGGGTTTATGTACTTGAGATATTTATATCCATGAATATACAAATAATCTAGGTAGTATATAAGTCTAGATCTCTAGGTGTAGATAGGTATTTTAAATTTATATAGAAAATTCTTTGTAACATTGGGATAAGATATTTTTGTGGACAACCAACCTAGTTGCTCTACAAGGAAACTTGTCTTGCCTGGCTTATGTGCTAACTTCACTTGTTTTGGACAACTCCTAGAGTCTTTTATTTGATCCCACTTAAGAGTGGGAGGGAACTGTTGAAGTGACTTTTGAAACATCCCTGAAATGTCTCTTAGACAGAATCCCTCACCAGGAAAGCCCAAATCAGGCTCCCCACTGAGGCAGATGAAAGGCAGTGGAAGAGTACCTCTTGCTCCCAGTGAAAGGCTCCTAACTAAGGCCATTCCAACAAAGGCAAAGTCTGAGAAGACAAGAACACCCGACCCCTCCTCTCTTTGAGACTTCCTGCTGCTCCATCTGAAAACGTAATTGTCTGAGGCCCTCCCAGTCTCCCTATTCTCTGCTTCCAACGTGAGCCTGGAAAGTTAGAATTGGGAAGTACCCTAAGGAGTCACGCCCTCTTTCTAGAGGAAGGTAGCGGGAGTAGCAGAACTCTCCCTAGCATCTGACAGACCGAAATGTAGCCGTTGCACTGGATAAGATCCCAGGCTGGGCCCCAGTTCCTCAGCCCTGGTTTCTGTGCACCCACTGTGCTCGCGAGGGCACTGTCCTCAGCGTCCGCCCCAGCACCACTTTCCTCTGACGTCCAATCCTGAGCTCTGACGATCGCCCCCACCGGCCGCCCTTATAAAGAAGACTTTTGTCAATACTGCGAAGGATCACTACCTCTCCCAGTGCCAGGCGCCCTCTGCCAGCGCCCACACCAGTCAACTCCGTGCGCTCTCAGGTTCTTGGAGAAGCTAGGCGAGGAGCTGAGTAGGGATCCTTAATCCAGCGCCTGGTTCTGCCCCCGCCCCTTTGCACACCCGCCACACCTTCCCACCGCACCCTGGCGCGCGCGCGCGCGCGCGCACTCCCACCCCCTGCCCCGACACACACACACACACACACACACACACACACACAGATAAACACACCAGTGCACTCTTGCAGCCCCAGCCACCGCGGTTCCCAGGGGCAGAGGTCCTGAGAGTGGACGGACTCAGTGGAACAGCTTCTCAGTGAGGCAACGATTCCAGGTAGGCGAAAAGCGAACCTCCAGGTTACGTCGGGGCCGCACTCCTGGACTCTGTGGGTGCCGAGCAGGGTGTTTTCTACGAGGATGGACACGGCTCTTTTGCCTCTTCGTGGGGACTTGAGGGCTGTTCACTCCCTGGCACTTGCAGTTCTCGGTAAGAGAGGCTGGAAAGTCTGGTTACAGGAGAGACAAAATCCTTTTGCAGGAGATGGGCAGGGGGGCCCAGGGAATAGTGGGGTCGGGGAGCCCCTGGGCGAGACTGGTGAAGAAACTTCCAGGTTCGGCTGCTCGCAAAGGCAGAGCCCATCAAACCCACCCGGGTTTCTTTTGCTTCTCCCGGAATCCGAGGGAGCCTAGCACTTTTGCCCAAGGTCTAATTAGCCACCTGCCTTCACGAATATGCGTTTCCCCCAGAAACCTGTTTGTGGAACTGAGTGCATGAAATGAAATAGTCCTGATCACCAGCGGGGAAAATAAAGAAAAAGTGAAGGCGTTAGAACTTGACATATCTTCTAAGAGTCGTGATTTTAATGCCTTTGACTCCCTGTTATGTTTTTAAGGACTTATGGATTAATTTTTTTTTTCTTGTATATACCATTGAGTAGGTGGGGGAGAGATGAAAGGAACAAAGAACAGTGGATAGAGAAGAAGGTTGATCAAGATGTTAACCAGTATCTCTAATTGCTACAGAAATTTGAGCCACAAGCACTTGTTGAAAATTGGAGTTAATATGTTTTTGGAATGGATTTTCCTAAAGTTTTTGTTTGTTTGGTGTAGATATTTTCATGGCACATTACTTTTGAAACATTCCCTGAAACTGTTTGAAAGAAAGGATAAAAGAATGAATGAATGAATATGTGCAAATTCTCAAGAGTAGTCTTTCATGATATATTTACCTTACTGAATAATTCTAGATTGAATAATGTTAGTTCCCCAAAGCAAATGCAGACATACTATTTATCAATAAATTTTGAATGAATTACTGAGGTAAGAAAAAAGTAATTTGATATTGAAATAATTTTTTAAACACAAAATGACTCTGACTATATTTGTTACAAATCATTTTAATTTTTTGAATGCTCAAAACAATGCCATATAATAGACACTTGTTCATAACTGCTAATTTAATATGTGATTTACTTTTTCAAGTTGCAAAGGATCTGTCATGAGCCAGCTGGTTTATTCCTCACTGCCTATATACGCTTGGCTGGTTTATAATGCAGTACTGTATTTTCCTCAGAAGTCTTAATGAAGTAGCCAGCTGTGGAAGATTCCAGACTCCCAGATAAAAATGACTTTCCATGTGGAGGGACTAATAGCTATCATCGTGTTCTACCTTCTAATATTGCTGGTTGGAATATGGGCTGCCTGGAGAACCAAAAACAGTGGCAGCTCAGAAGAGCGCAGCGAGGCCATCATTGTTGGTGGTCGAGATATTGGTCTGCTGGTGGGTGGATTTACCATGACAGGTAGGTTCATAGCCAGCTTTGCTTTCTCAGAGTGACAAAGCAAATGTGACTCTTTGTTCTTTAAGGATTCTTTGTGCTCATTACATAGATATTTTAAAAATAATTTTACATTTATTTAAAATAAAACAAAATAATTCAACTTCATTATATCTGAACAAAGTGATTTTTGTAATTATCCATCAAACAGAATATTAATGAAACAACCCTAGGCAATCTGGGCTATTTAGTGGGTGGAAACAACAAAAACAAAGAGGTGGAGGAGAGTGCAAAAGGGTCTTAGCTTTACAAGCTATGTATCTGTGTATGTGATAGTCAGCACCTCATCTTATTCAGTAATACAGGCATGGAGTTGTGACTTTGCACTGTCTTAAATGATGAGTATCAATGAACACTAACTAGTGATGGTTTTAAACAATACATCAATTTGGGGGCGACACAATTCCAAATTGATTGATGTCATACCTTGAAACCTAGTTCCCCTATTTCATAAACTAATTTCCTTATAGGAAGACAATCACATGTTAGTACTCCACAGCACTGAGAGGTAAAATGTCCAGGAACCTTGATATAAAAGAGAAAAATAATCTATGGCATTCCTTAGCATGGAATCCCCAGCCACCATCCTCAGCTTTCTCCCATGCAAGCCTTCTTTGTGTCAGGAGGGGCTGATATTCTATTTTTCTTTGCCCAGAGGTGGTTCTGTTTAAGTGGTGACTTATTTTTTCTTTTATATATTTTTTGGTTATTGAAAATATTTCTGAAAAACAATTTAAGATTATATTTTGATATTATTTGATACATACTTACAAAATATATTTCATTTTAGGGTCTTACTGGTTTTTAAACATCAGCAACATAACCCATACTGAAAGGAACTCTGAGTGTTCATTGGAAAATATCTCTTTAGAAATTCACATCCAATTGATGCCCAGTTTGAGTCCTGAAGTGTTATTTTAAAGTGACTCATTATCTATGTGAAATACTCTCCCAAACCAATTAATGAATACAGCATCCCTGTTTGGCCACCTGAAGTCTACATTGTTTTATAATAATCTGTGAAACTATAGATTTCTCTTTTAGATATCCACTTTTTTTTTTTTTGTTAACTCTTGAAACAGTGAACGTTGTTTTATTTGGTCTTTATGAATATCTTTATATTTAAGTACTGTGATTAAAGGAGTACACAGAGTTCACAGTTCACAGGGACCAGGATCAGGGCCAAACTCAGGTCTTCTGGGAGCCATGCCCAGGGCCTCTCCACAGCCACTCTCAGTCCTCTAGCTGTGGATCCTCCTAATTTCTGTACACATGTACACAGTAGTAAGCAATCTTATTTTACCCTCTGTGTCATTTTGCGCATACACACACACACGGAACAAATTGTGCAAAATATTTTCTATGATGCCTAATATGCAAAATTAAATAATACAAAACCACAAAGAATAAAAATCACTCATTGAAATTTTGGCATGGCTTTTCTGATGTTTTCTTCTCTTATTACCCACCTACTAATGAACAGTGAGCACAATTCCATATCTTCCTTTTCATTTTTCATTATAGCATTTTTTTCCTACATATTCAAATCTGGTACTGGTATTTGAAGTAGATTTAAATATCATGATTATATTTCCCTTAGATTTCTCCTATTACAAAGAAAATGAGAAAGGAAAACAAAACAAAGGTGGTGGATTTCACTCAAAAATGTTGAAAATAATAAGCTGTTGTGTATCAAAGTAATTTTATTGTAAGTTATAATGTTTATTGCTCTAGTGTAACATTATTTTATCCATAAAGATAATATTTTAGAATTTGTTCTTTTATCATTTAGAGTGATTTTTCAATATGATAGGCTATTTTTAATAATCATCCATTTATTTCTTCATTTTTAAAACATTTATTAAAATTTTGGGTTACATTGGTTAATAAAATCATTTAGCTTTCAACTGTATAATTCTGTAATATTGTACTATGTGTTCACTACCCAAAGTCAAACCTCCTTACATCACCATTTATGCCCCACTTTACTTTCTTCTGCCTTCCCACCGCCCCATACGCTTGTTGATGTCTATGAGGTCTTTACATTTTTTGTTTAATCGCCTCATCTTTTTCACTCAGACCCCACCCCATCCCTGACAATTGTATTTATGATTCTGTTTCTATTTTGTTTGCTAGTTTATTTTGTTCATTAGATTCCACACATAAGTGAAGTTATATGCTATTTGTGTTTCTTCCTCTGGCTTGTTATACTTACAAGCTGTTAAATTGTATGGAAAAATGTAATTATAATGTTTTTCTAATGAGTCATGGTTTAGCTCCATTTTTAAAAAGTTTTTAATCTCTATGGAATGAAAATAATTTTGATTAATATCATAATTCATTTAAAATCTGAACCATATTATCTAAACTTTGACAGATATTGATTTTATATTTGAAAATAAAAATGGATATAGTTTAAAAATTTTTGTTCTCATTTATGAATCTGACATGAAACATGCAAACAGGCAGAGTAAATTCTGTCCTAAAAGGTACTATCTTGATAGTAGAGGGACTTTAACCTTAACAAGTAACTAAATCTTCACTTCTATATTATAATATTTGTGATCATTTAGGCATCAATTTTCTTTTTGGATGAGAGACAAGAGACCTACACAATGAAAAATGATTACTATAAGCTCTGAGTTTGTAAGACCTTCAGACCATTTACTTTATGCAATGAAACATTGCAGTTCCAGTTGTAGAGAAAGATGGAAGATGAGATCAAAGGTCTTGTGCTTGTGAAGATTTCTTTCTTCAGGTCTGGGTATATATATATATATACCCAGTGGGGCCAGGATAGGGAGACTACTTTTAAATCTCAGCAAGATTTAGTCAGAGGACAAATACCATATGATCTCACTCATTTGTGGAATCTAATAAACAAAACAAACTGATGGTCAAAATAAAACCCAAGGTATGGACACATAGAACAGACTGATAGATCTCAGAGGGGTGAGGGAGACTGGAAGAGATTAGCCAAAGAACATGTATGTATATATTCATAACCCCTGAACACAGACGACAATGTGGTAAAGACCAGACTGGAGGTCAGGGTTGGATGTAAGGCCCCCAAAAAAGGGAAAATGGACATCTGAATTGTGTTAACAACAAAAATAAAAATTAAATAAAGTAAAATTTCAGCTTGGTTTAGAATGAAAAAGACAAATGATAGCATTTGTTATTTGTTAACACCCATGCACAAGCATCTATGAAATGAAATGACAGTGGCTGTTAATTACATTTTGTCCACTTTAGGATTTTGTACAGAAACTCTTCAGCTAAATACACTTAAAATTCCTTTGCAGGGAGGTGTTTTGATGTTAAGCTTTTAAAAATAGTATTAGCTTCAAAATATTCTCTCTGCTTTGTATTTATTTTTTAAAAACAGATTTTTGGTGTGAACACAACAAAAACACATGTTTTCTATAGTGATATATATATATATCACTATATATATATATATATATATATATATATATTTTTTTTTTACTTCCATTCTGTGATATTTTAGAACATTTTTTAGAGCCAAATTGGGTGATACTACTTAGAATTCAGCCTCATATATGATTAGCTTCTTAACAACCTATATTTCTTATAATCCTTCAAAATTCTGCACAGGCATTATTTTATTTTTTAAATATTTTATTTATTATTTTTTAGAGTGAGGGAAAGGGCAAGAGGCAGAGAGGGAAAGAGATATCAATGTATGGTTGCCTTTCACCTCCCTCCAGCTACAGACCTGGTGGGAGACCTGGCTTGCAACCTGGTGATGTGTGCCCTGGCTGGGAATTGAACCAGCGACCTTTGGGTTTGCAGGCTAGCACCTTATCCACTGTGCCACAAGTCAGGGCTAAGCATTATTTTAAATATTTTGACTATACTCTAAAAATATATAAACACAGAAATTTAAGTGTTCCATTAACTAGTTCTTCAACAAAAATCAAATATTATATTGTATGCTCAAAGAAAATGGTAGCATTTGTACATCATCTTCTAACCTGTTTAACAAAAATGTGGGTTTTGAGGGGTGTTCCTTTACTTCCCTTTCAGTTATTATGCTATATAAATTTTATTAAATAACATCTAAAACACTTATTATTCTCTATGAAATGTCAAAGAGCTTAATAGAAGAGCCAGATTAGAACAAACAATTCCAAGTGCATATAGTCAATATTTAAAATTTTTCTGAATGCTAGTCTAGGTCCTGAGTAGATGCTGTGTACTTGGGAAGAGAGTGAGAAAAAGTAATTTAAACGCACTTTAAGCCACCTTGGAGTGTCATCTATCTCCTCCGTTTACTCTCTTAACAATTTAAGGTGGTAAGTACAACTTAGTTATGATTTCAGGTTACTTTATTAATAGCAATTACATACACACGCAACAACACATGTGCATGCATGCTAATGCATGTGCGCTTGAGGACGCGCGCACACACACACACACACACACACACTCCTTGAGGACAATAGTCATGATCAACATGAATAGACCTATACATTTAAAATAGAAGAACCTCAAACTAAAGGCACTTGACCCATGTTATAGAGACTGAGGACAAAGCTGTAGTTTTACTGAAAATGTAAATAGTCATATACTATATTGCATATGATTAGATAATAAATATTAGACTTTATTATCTAATATTGTCATTTAAGTCTTGATGACTAAATGGATTTAGAAAACATCTGGAGCCATCCTATCCAAAAGAAGTGTAATGAGAACCATACATGTAATATTACATTTTCTACAAACCACTTTAGAAAACATAATAGTTGTACTGATGTAAATAATAGAATGTATTTAGCTCAATGCATTGCAAATGTTTTCATTTTACCATGTAATCCATACAAAAAATTATTAAGATATCTTAAAATTAGTTTTCTCAAGTGTTTTTCTTAAATTTTTTACCATACAGGTCTTTGTAATCCAATGTGTAAATTACACTCATAAAACATCTCATCCAGAATAGCCACATTTCAGGTGTTCAGCAGACAGCCACATGTGGCGAATAGCCACTGGTGTAGGGCATTACAAGTATGAGAGTCTCTTTCCCTCAGCTTTTATTCTGTTTCAGCAACCTGGGTTGGAGGAGGTTACATCAATGGGACAGCTGAAGCAGTGTATGTACCAGACTATGGTCTTGCTTGGGCTCAGGCACCAATTGGATATTCTCTTAGTTTGATTTTAGGTAAGTGAAAATTCAAACCCCAGTGACCCACTCAGTAAAGCACAAAGAACAGGAGTACAAATAAGAAGTGAAATAACAAGTCAAGCAATGTAAATAACTATTGTGGAAAAATGTTGCCAGAAATCTTAAGTAGCTGCTACCAGAAATTGGTGACACATGCACAAAATATTTGATCTCTTGATTATGGAATATGTTTAAAAAAACCCTGGATATTATGGCTATCAACAAAGTAATTTTTTAACATTAAAAAAATGTGGATATATCATTAAAAAATTATTCAACTTGAAGTTATCCAAATTTCTTTTTGTAAATCAAACTAATGAAAGGTCAATAATATTATATAAAAGGGCATTCCTAACTTATTTTTGCACTTAAAAATGTTTTTATTTAATCCTGTGCTTACTCAAATTATCAGAATACTGGCTATGCTGGCTGGTGTATCAAAATGTTTTAGTGAGTGTTGTGCTGGTCCATGTTTTTCAATCTATATGCCTCAGATATATTATTCAATTGCTATTTGGATGCATACAAAGATAATTGTATTAAGTAATTTGCCTTTGGTTAGTAAATATTTCTTGGTTCTATTATTCACATGATACTACTATTTAGGACTAGTTCCTCAACACATATCAGTGTCCTTAAAATTGTATTTCCCTTGAGCACAGTAAGGAATGTTATCTTATGAATTTATTTTCTCAAAAACACTTATTCATTCCTTTAGGTGGTCTGTTTTTTGCAAAACCTATGCGTTCCAAGGGATATGTGACTATGTTAGACCCATTTCAGCAGATTTACGGAAAGCGCATGGGTGGCCTCCTCTTTATTCCTGCGCTAATGGGTGAGATGTTCTGGGCAGCAGCCATCTTCTCAGCCTTAGGTAAGAATGAATGAAACGTTGCTTTACCCAAATCTTTGGTTAACTGAACATTAGATAAAAAGCTTTACTTCCTTCCATCACAGGTCAGACCTCTGCAGCCTCTTTCTCCCAGATTAATGCAATCATCTCCCTAGTTACACTTCTGCCTGCCTCTTGTAGTCTCCATGGGGTAACTAGACTTATCCTTTGAAATTGCAAATCTGATTATGTCCCTTTCCTGCTTAAAACCAAACTTTTAATCCAGGCTCATAGACTTCTCATGACTTAGCTCCTGATTTTCTCCTCATCATTCTCTCTCCTCCTTCCTTTTCTCATAACTGTAGTCATTCTCTCTTGCCTCTGAAACTTTTCAAGCCTTCTGCCTTGGACTCATCTCTGCTTTCTCACATCTGCCTAGCTAACCAAGAGGTGTCCTTCAGATCTTTCTCAGAACAGTCATCCTGAACTTGTTGATGCCTTTCCTATAGGCATAAGGAATTTTGTTTTCCATGGACCTATCACTTTGTGTGATTTTATGTTGATTTCATGCTTAATTGCCAATCTCACAAAATGTATCATAAGTTTCTTGAAGGTAGCATTTGTATCTTTTTACCAGTTGTAATCCTATCACAAATCAAAAATTAAACCATCTATGGCTGTACTCTCTCCAAAAGAGAAAAAGAAGAAAATATGTGACATTCTTTCTTGACGTAACTAACTGCCTTGCATCACAAAGTATTGGATGATAGGCATGTTTAGGAATCTAGAAAATGAACTAAGGGTCTTTAGCGTCTAATTTATTACCAAGGTCAATTAATGCTAGGGAGAACCTGTTATTGGCCCTTGGGTTCTCTGCCCATCTGCAAGATTTAGAAAATAAGAGATTATGGGAAATCTTCAGAGTCAGTCCCCATCCCCCTTTTAAAACAAAATTATTTATTATTTCCAGACAGAGAGGAAGGGAGAGAGGCATAGAGGGAGAGAAATATCAATGTATGGTTGCCTTTCACCTTCCTCCAGTCATGGACCTGGCTAGAGACCTGTTTTATAACCTGGTTATGTGCTCTGGCTGGGGAATTGAAGCAGCGACCTTTTGGGTTCACAGGCGGGCGCCTTATCCACTGTGCTACTAGCCAGGGCTAGTCCCCTCCCTTTTGATCAAGGGAAAATCTAAGTCATCCTGGAAGGTGGATAAGAGTTGGAAGTTCCATGACTTTCCTCAGTAAGCTATGTCAGTGTTGACATCCAGGCATTCATTTTGTTTCTCTCCATCTCTTCTTACAAATGGACATAAAGGGATTAAGACTTGCAGTGTTCAAAACAAAAGTAAAATATGATGTATTTCTTTCTATGTAACATGTTCTGGATTACAAATTTATCTTTTTGTTGTTGTTGTTGTATTACATCCATCCCCTTTTTGCTCCCCTCTGTCCTCCTCCCCACCCATCCATTCCCCCCAAAGTCAATCCCACCTGTTGTCCATGTCCATGGTTCCTTTATACTAGGTTCTTGTCTAAGCTGCTCCCCTTCTTTGATTCTCCTCCCCCCAC
>PVIW01009551.1:17005-29273 GCA_004026585.1 Noctilio leporinus
CACTGAAGGCCTATTCCTTGTATTCATATACTTGGTTCTGTTTTGCTTGTTGTTAGTTTTGCTCATTATTGTCCCGTAATGGGTGAGATCATATGATACCTGTCCTTCACTGACTGGCTTATTTCACTAAGCATAATACTCTCCAGTTCCATCCATGTTGTTGCAAAGGGTACAAGTTCCTTCTTTCTTTCTGCTATATTGGTTTCAACATTATCATCAGATCTGGTCTCTATAATATCAGATATTAGTTTATACTACATTTCACTTTTTTCTCTCTCAAAGTCCTATATGATTTTATTTTCTCAGTCTCCAATTGTAAAATAAAGGAATGACTTGATGTAATAAAGAAGAGAGTTTGATCGTCACAAATGACTGTAATGACTTAGTGAAAAATATTGCACTTGCATGGTGCTAGGTAAAATATTTAACTACCATTGCACTTAACAATGTTATAATAAAAATATGTGTGAAAATGCACCTCCTTTGCTACCTAGCCTTCATTAGCTAATAAGAAATTGTAGTTTATCATTGTTTTCAATAGCAGAAAATTTTGGTTTTAAGACAAGCTGCCTGCTGAGATATCAAAATATTGATGGAATACAAAATATTTATTCTCACTAAATAAAGATCAACTTATGTGACAGAGTCCTTAAGAGAGAATATAATTAATAAGCTAATATTTTAAAGTATTTTGGGAATATAAAACTTAATAACTAAACATTAAACTTTGCTGCAGTTATTTCATATATGTGTGTGTGCTTCTGTGTATGTGTCAATATACATATATATACATTTGGCATAATATATATATGCCAAGTACATTAATGTTTCTGTCTCTACACATACACACACATCAACAATATATATGAAAACATTACTGTTATTGGTTGAAATACATGCCCTAATAAAGACACTGTATGTCTATTTTTAAGTTAACACCTGTATTTTTCAAAGATAATAGTTGGATATAATTCAAATTTAATGTTTATTAGACACAACATGGGATACTAAGGATAGACAGATATAAATTTGGGTACCACCCTACTGTGAGTGTACATAGTTCACCACTGAAACTTAGGAAAATCTTAAACTATCTTCTTGTTATAAATGGACATCTTATAACTCTTTAAAGAAATGTGATATAGTATTTTCAGTTCTGACAGCTCAAATTCAATAAATTTGTATAACTTTATTTACAGATATTTATTTTAGGATTGTTTGAGCAAACTAATATTTGACAGTATTTTGCAAGTATAAATTTGCAAGTATAACTTTGATTTTACTCACTGTAACAGGTGGAATTATTTGGAAAATATTTTAGAGAAATATTCACCCCAAACTTAGTAATGATAAAAATTTTAACCACTGAGTTAAAACCAAATTGCAGCATCTGGTTTTAGAAATAAAATCCAAACAGCCTTGAAAAGAAGTTGAGTAATAATTACATTATAATCCATGAACTATATAACTTTAGATGTTATTAAAGTAAATAGACTAAAAGAAAATTAGCAACCTAAAATTTGAATACAAAGTAAATTATTTTAGAAAACGTATTTTGTTGAACATCTATACAACAACTCAGTAATCCATAGTCACTTATAAATAATTAAACTTATCATCATCTTTCAATTCCCTACCAAGCTTTTCCTTTTATTAATTGGTTTTCACTCAAGAAAGAAATTTAATTTTGTTGTCAAAGCATTAAGAAAAATTTGTTTGGAAAAGTATTTTATATTATCTTAGATAAAAAAAAAAATTGATATTTCTCTTTGCAATGATGAATTTTCATTTCCGATGAGTTGTGTACAGGGATAATAGAATATAAAATTGCAACTGAAAATTCACAGCTTTGTTGTATGTGTGATAGAATTGCTGTCATTGCTGAATTTAATAATATAAAATCTAATTTGACAGCTTTTGAGAACAATGGGGAAAAGGGTTGTAAGGCAATAAATGAATCCAGATCTGTCAGTCCAAGAACCACAGTGGTCCAACTGCTCATATAATCATATCCTCATTGGAAATATGGACACAAACAACCAATAAACAAAGTCATAAAGTAAGAAAAACATAAATTTGATTTCAAATCCAGGTTTAAAATTTTGATGGTGAAAACTACTTAAAATCATGATGGTGAAACCTAGGGCTTTTCAACATCAATGTCCTAGGAGCAGAACAAGAATGCGCCACCAATTAAGTACAGTAAAATAAGACAAAATAAAAAGAATAAAATATATTTTAACAAAGTTAAGAGAGAAAAATGTTATAGATTCAATTTATCAATTTTAATTTTATTTTTCTCTTGCAAATTTGTCTCAAAACTGTTATCTTATACCATTTGCCATTTAATAAAAGCTAAAAGGGGTTAGAGTTAATACATAATAGAGAATGACTATTGTTTGTAAAATGTGGAAATGGTTTTTATGCTTATCATAAAGGATTGTTTTCTCATAGATTGAGTAAATACATTGTATTATTTAATTTTAAGTTGGAGTTTACAATAGTAGGTAGAATGAGTTTCATGGAATTCTGAAATCATACCATAAATTTCATGTGTTCTCACATAAATAAATTAACAAAGCACTGGTTTTTAAATTAGAAATAACTTTAAAATGTATGCATGCATATGTGTATTCAATTGACTGAAATTTAAAATTTCCAATATGAAAACTAACTTTAGCTGTTATATTTCATATGCATGCTATCACTGAACTTTCAATATGTCTTTGCATAGACGGTGGAATCCATCTCAGTACTGTGACCATAGCATTCTCTTTTCTGCATTCTTCTAGGAGCCACCATCAGTGTGATCATTGACATCGATGTGCATGTTTCTGTCATCGTCTCTGCACTCATTGCCACTCTGTACACCCTGGTGGGTGGTCTCTACTCTGTGGCCTACACGGATGTTGTTCAGCTCTTTTGTATTTTCATAGGCCTGGTAAGTGGAACCATCAACACATTTTCTCTCCCTCCTTTCTTTCTCCTCTCTCCTTCTTTTTCTCCCTTTTTTTCCCCTATTTTTTCCTTCCTTCCTTCTTTCATTTACTTTCCTCTTTCATAAAAAACGTGTTATTTTATACTAACTCAACAAAAACTAATAGAAATGCTATTTTTCATTGCAAGTAATATGTAGTAAGTTATATACCATGAAATATTAAATTTCTTAATGAACTTATTAAATGAAAATTCTAGTGGTTTTGTTAGCTTTTGCCAGAAAAGTGTTCCCTCAGTTTAAATCTTGGAAAAGTCTAAGTCTTCTTTTTCTACAACTCTACATTTGACAAAAACTTTGGTGTGATCTTCCTTGAAGTTTGAAGGTAACAGTTTTTACTCTATGTTAAAACTTAAAACCTGATGCTAATTGACATCATTCCCTTATTCTTCCCTTATATTAGTGTCAGCCACTCTCTAAGATTGCTCATAAGGCATAGAAATTCTCCTTGTGGAAACAGTCTGTTTTGATATTAATTCAATATTAATTTACTATTTGGGATCTAAGAATAAAGAAAAGGTTTAATTTTGTAAGGCACTGAAAAGATTTAATATGTACTGCAATATACAGGGTGTGTGTGATAAAATGGCAAAATTTTAGTAAAATAAGCAACATACCACAAAAGTGTTATATTTTGAAATAAATTTATTCTTATATGTAAATACATAAACATAGTCATTATTTTTTAAATTGTTCAAAAAAGTCTCCATTTGCTGCAATAATAGACTCGATTCAACTTTGGAATTTGAGCACACTTTAATTAGCTTTTCTTTATCCATGAACACCATAATGTTTTCAGTCTTAGCTTTAACAGCTTCTTTATTGGAGTTGGGTTGTTTATTAACTTCTCCCTTACAAATGCTGCATAAATGATAGTCTGAAGGATTTGCATCTGATGAACTAGGCAGCCAGATTTCCTTTGACCAGAATTCAGGAACGTTGACACTGAGAAATTCTTGTACCGTTTGGCATTATGTGTTGGTGCACCATCTTGTTGGAAGATAAAGTGAAAAAATGGCATACATTTGCGACTTGCTTTATCTATGGTACAACTACTTCTCTCAAAACATCAAGGTAAACATCCTGGATCTTCATTCATGATCTCCTGGATTCTGTGTGCAATAACTGGACTTATGCAATCCTTGCATAACTTATGCATTTTCCTTGGCATGGCAACATCAGGATTAGCATCATACACCTTCTTCACATTGTCAACTGTGCATAAAGGGATGTTACTGAAGTCCACAATTTTCTTAGCAATTTTCTTAGCATGCAATCCAAAAACTATGGTTGCTCTAACATGGTATTCCTTCGACATGACAGTTGCTTCAGAATTTAATACTTTATATCTGAAATAATGATGTTAAATAATAACCTTAGGAATATAGTTTTTTTTTCCTTTTCTTTCTTTTTTTGTATATTTTATTGATTATGCTGTTACAATTGTCTCAATTTTTTTATCTTTGCTCCCTTCAGCTCAGTTACCCATCTTCCCTCCAGCAGTTGCACACCCCATTAGCTCATGTCCGTGGGTTATGCATATAAATTCTTTGGCTTCACCCTTTCCTATACTATTCTTAACATCCCCCTGTCTATTTTGAGCCCACCAATTACGCTTCCAAATCCTTGCACCATTTTCCCATTTCTCTTCTTTCACCTTCCCAGCTGATAACCCTCTAAATGATCCCCATACTTTTGATTCTGTTCCTCTTCTTATTGTTTTCTTAGGTTTTTTTTGTATTTATTTTTTAGATTCTGTTGTTGATAATTATTTTTGTTATCATTTTGACATTCATAGTTTTGACCTTCTCTTTCTTAAGTAAGTCCCTTTAACATTTCATGTAATAATGGCTCCTTTAGCTTTACCTTGTCTGGGAAGCACTTAATTTGCCCTTCCATTCTAAATGGTAGCTTTGCTGGATAGAGTAATCTAGGTTTTAGGTCCTTGCTTTTCATCACTTTGAATACTTCTTGCCAGTTCCTTCTTGCCTGCAAAGTTTCTTTGAGAAGTCAGGTGATAGTCTCATAGGAACCTCTTTGTAGGTAGCTCTCTTTTTCTTGGTGTTTTTATGATTTTCTCTTTATCTTTAACTTTTGGCATTTTAATTATGATGTATCTTGGTGTGGTTCTCTTTGGGTCCAACTTGCTTAGGACTCTGTGCTTCCTGGACATGTATGTCTGTTTCTTCTGACAAATTAGGGAAGTTTTCTTTCTATTCATTGTATTCATGTATCTGGTTCTGTTTTGCTTGTTTCTTTGTTTGTTTTGTTCATTTTTGTACTGTAATGGGTGAAATCATATGGTATTTATCTTTCACTGACTGGATTATTTCACTAAACATAATACTTTCCAGTTCTATCCATGCTGTTGCAAAGGGTAGGAGTTCTTTCTTTCTGCTGTTTCTAGCACTTGTAAATAGCCCTGCTATGAACCTAGGGGTACGTAGGTTGTTATGAATTGGTGTTTCAGGGTTCTTGGGGTATAGTCCTAGTAGTGGAATGGTGGAATCAAAAGGCAGTTCCATTGTTAGTTTTTTAAGGACACTTCATACTGTTTTCCATTGTGGCTGCACTAGCCTGCATTCCCACCAACAGTGCACGAGGGTTCCTTTTTCTTCACTTGCCAACACTTGTTTGTTGATTTGTTGATGATTGCCATTCTGACAGGCGTGAGGTGGTATCTTATTGTGGTTATTTAAAATTTTTTTTAATATTTTATTTATTATTTCCAGAGAGAGAGGAAAGGAGAGAGGCAGAGAAGGAGAGAAACAATGTATGGTTGCCTTACACCTGCCTTCTGCCATGGACCTTGCGGGAGACCTGGCTTGCAACCTGGTTATGTGCCCTGGATGGGGGATCAAGCCAGTGACCTTAGGTTTTCAGGCCGGCACCTTATCCATTGTACTACCAGCCAGGTCTTATTGTGGTTTTAATTTGCTTGTCTCTGATGGCTACTGATATTGAGCATTCTTTCATATGCCTTGGGGCCCTTTGTATGTCTCCCTCAGAGAGTTGTCTGATTAGGTCTTTTGCCCATCCTTCATTTGGGCTGTCTGTCTCCCTAGTGTTGCATCACATTAGTTCTTTACATATTTTGGAGATCAAACCTTTGTGAGGTATCATTGGCAAATATGTTTTCCCATACAGTTGGGTCCCTTTGAATTTTGCTGGTGTTTTCTTTAACAGAACTGAAACTTTTCAGCTTGATGTAGTCCCATTTATTTATTTGTTCCTTGATTTCCTTTGCCCTTGGAGAAGTATCAGTAAACATATTTCTGCATAGAATATCCAAAAGTTTACTGCCTATATTTTTCTCCAGGACCTTTATGGTGGCACTGCTTATGTTTAAGAACTTTATCCATCTTGAGTTTGTTCTGGTGTATGGTGTAAGTTGGTGGTCTAGTTTTATGTTTTTGCATGTTGCTGTCCAGTTCTCCCAACACCACTTTTTGAAGAGACTGTTTTCACTCCATTTTATTTTCCTTCCCCCTTTGTCGAATATTAGTTGACCATAGAGTCCTGGGTTTACTTCTAGGCCCTTTGCCCCACATTCTCGCCAACACTTGTTGTTTGTTGATTTGTTGATGATTGCCATTCTGATAGGTATGAGGTGGTATCTTATTGTGGTTTTAATTTGTATCTCTCTGATGACTAGTGATGTTGAGCATTCTTTCATATGCCTCTGGGCCCTTTGTACATCTTCCTCAGTGAGTTGTTTGTTCAGGTCCTTTGCCCATTTTTTAATTGGGCTGTCTGTCTCCCTGGTGTTGAGTCACATTAGTTCTTTATATATTTTGGAGATCAAACCCTTGTCTGAGGTATCATTGGCAATTATGTTTTCCCATACAATTGGTTCCCTTTGAATTTTGCTGGTGTTTCCTTTAGTTGAACAGAAACTTTTCCATTTGATATAGTCCAATTTGTTGATTTGTCCTTTTATTGAACTATATCCAAAGAATCCTGAAACACCAATTCATAAGAACCTGTGTACACCTATGTTCAATAGCAGCACTATTTACAGTAGCCAAGTGCTGGAAACAGCCTAAGTGCCCATCAGTGGATGATTGGATCCAAAAACTTTGGTACATTTACACAATGGAATACTATACAGCAGAAAGAAAGAAGGAACTCCTACCCTTTGCAACAACATGGATGGAACTGGAGAGTACTATGCTTAATGAAATAAGCCAGTCAGGTTTTTGGTGAAATCTATCAGGTTTTGTATGTACACTATCATGTTATCTGCAAATAATGACAGTTTGATTTCCTCCTTTCCAATTTGGATACCTTTGATTCATTTTTCTTCTGTGATAGCTATTGGCTATAACTTATAAAACAATGTTGAAAAGAAGTGGGGAAAGTGGGCAGCCTTGTTTTCTTCCTGATCTTAGAGGGAAAGTTTTAGTTTTTGCTCATTGAGTATGATGTTGGCTTCAGGTTTCTCATATATGGCCTTTATTATGTTGAGGTATGTTCCCTCTATTTTGCTGAGTATTTTTATCATAAATCATTGCTGTACTTTATAAAATGCTTTTTCAGCATCTGCTGATATGCTTATATGGTTTACACCTTTCATTTTGTTGATGTGGTGTATTACATTTATTGATTTGTGAATGTTGTACCATCCTCTCATCCCTGGCATGAAACCCACTTGATCATGGTGTATGATTGTTTTAATGTACTGCTGGATCTGGTTAGCCAATATTTTGTTGAGAATCTTAGCATCTATGTTCATCAGAGATATTGGCCTATAGTTTTCTTTCTTAGTTGTGTCTTGACCTGGTTTTGGATTAGAATAATATTAGCCTCATAGAAACAGTTTGGGAGTCTTCCATCTTGTTAGAGTTCTTGGTTTTTGGAATGGGTTGAGAAGGATAAAAGTTAGTTCTTTGGAAATGTTTTGTAGAATTCACCTATGTAGCCATCTGGTCCAGGGCTCTTGCGCTTTGGAAGATTTTTGATTACTTATTCAATTTCACTAGTTGTTATTGGTCTATTCAGGCTTTCTGCTTCTTCTAGATTCAGTTTTGGTAGATTATGCATTTCCAGAAATATATCCATTTCACCCAGGTTGTCATTTTTCTTGTCATATAGTTGTTTGTAGTAATTTCTTGCAATCGTTTGTATTTCTTAAGTATCAATTGTGATTTCTCCTCTGTCGATTCTGATTCTGTTTATTTGGTTCTCTTTCTTTTTCTTTTTCTTTCTTTCTTTCTTTCTTTTCTTTTCTTTTTCTTTTCTTCTTCTTCTTTTTTTTTTTTTTTTTTTTTTTTTTTTTTTTTTTTTTTTTTTTTTTTTTTTTTTTTTTTTTTTTTTTTTTTTTTTTTTTTTTTTTTTTTTTTTTTTTTTTTTTTTTTTTTTTGATGAGTCTGGTTACAGGCTTGTCAATTTTGTTTATTTTTTCAAGGAAGCAGCTCCTGGACTTATTGATTCTTTGAATTGTAGTTTTAGTCTCTAAGTTATTTTATTCTGCTCTGATCTTGATTATTTCCTTCCTTCTACTTGTTCTGGGCTGGAACATAGTTTTTTAAAATTAATAAGAAAAAAGGAGAGACAATGTTATTGCCAATTGATAGTATGCACCCTATACATCCTAGGTTAAATTAGGAATACATTTGTGCTTCATGCAAAAGAAAGTACTCTGTAATTATGATACATGAAATTATTAGTAGTACACTAAAATAACTTTTTTGTGTTATAAATGCATTTTAGTCAATGTTTAACCTTTGCAAATTAACATCTTAAAATGTGATGTTTGTGCTTACACTTAACAATAATTCCCAACACCTAAGACAACACTAAGAAAGCATAAAGAAAATAGAATGTGTAGTCTGTGCTGGGATCTGTGAAGGGTTTGTACAAGTACATGTTCTCTGTGCAAGGGCCCTGGACAGAGTGAGCTAAGACTGCCCAACATGACTCAGGTGGTGAAAGCACACTTGCTTTTCCTTGTTTGGTTTCTCATCATGAAAAGCTTTGGACTCTTTTAGTGATGTTTAAAAATGAAAAATGAAGTTTTTATTCACTTTTATTTGTTTTGTTCTTTTCTTTCTATTACCTCGAATATAGAGAAGAAAAAGTTAAGAAAACTAACTACAGTTAGAATGAACTGTTTAGCAGTTTTACTTGCATTTAACATTTCTAGTCACTTATATTTTAGTTAAATATAAAAATATTTAACTTGTTCAAGGATGTCTGCTTTTTATTTATAAGTCTCCAGAAGAAGTGGGACAGCCCTGAAATTCTGAATTTTCTTAGCATTATCATAAACTTGTAGAAATAAAAATCTGTATAGAATGTCAGAGGTAAGGTTAGTTTTACAATAACGGCTCTCATAAAGAGTGCACTTGGTATTCTATGAAACATGCCTCCAGGGGATGAATCTATTTATGATTTATTTTTTGTATGAAATCAGAACTTAAAACACATATGTACATACATTATATGTGCTAATATAAACATGACAGGGAAAATTATTTAAGGGTATATATTATCCTAGAGGTTTTCTACTGCAAAACATAACTAAATTTTGTTAAGGAATCAAGTTCTGCTTGTTACTACTTAAGGCCCTAGTAAATTGGTGGAATTAAAGACCAAATAGAGTTTGTTGTCTAAGCTTAAAATTATTACATATACATATAAGGGAAAACCTCCCAAAATGGGAATTTTCTTGTAGAGGGAAGGCCCCTTGTAGTACAGGCTTTCCCTTTCTAGATGAGCATTCTAGGAACCTGTCTGTTTCACTGTACCAGATGGCATTATTGTGAGAGGTTGCATTCAATATTTTTTTGAAGGCTCTTGAAATGCATTTCCCATTTCATGATGGGTTGTTTATGAGTGCATCTGCTCACACTACACTTGAGTTTTCAGCAGTTTTTGACCAAAAATGCCATGACCCCTTTGCCCCATCCTTTTTTTAAATTTAATTTTATTGTTGTTGTATTACATATCTCCCTTTTGCTCCCCTCTGTCCCCCTCCCCACCCACCCATTCCCCCCCAAAGTCAATCCAACCTCTTGTCCATGTCCATGGTTCCTTTATACTAGGTTCTTGTCTAAAATGCTCCCTTTCCCTGCCTCTGCCTGCCCCCTCCCCCCAACCCCTTTCCCCCTGACCACTGAAGGCCTATTCACTGTATTCATATATTTGGTTCTGTTTTGCTTGTTGTTAGTTTTGTTCATTATTGTCCTGTAATGGGTGAGATCATATGATATCTGTCCTTCACTGACTGGCTTATTTCACTAAGCATAATACTGTCCAGTTCCATCCATGTTGTTGCAAAGGGTACAACTTCCTTCTTTCTTTCTGCTATATAGAATTCCATTGTGCAAATGTTCCAAAGTTTTTTAATCCAATCATCCACTGATGGGCACTTAGGCTGTTTCCAGCACTTGGCTATTGTAAATAGTACTGCTATGAACATAGGTGCTTATGAACTGGTGTTTCAGGATTCTTTGGGTATAGTCCAAGTAGTGGAATCGCTGGATGAAAAGGCAGTTCCATTTTTAGTTTTTTGAGGAAACCCCATACTGTTTTCCACAGTGGCTGCACCAGCCTACATTCCCACCAACAGTGTATGAGAGTTCCCTTTGCCCCACATCCTCGCCAACACTTTTGTTTGTTGATTTGTTGATGATTGCCATTCTGACAGGTATGAGGTGGTATCTTATTGTGGTTTTCATTTGCATCTTTCTGATGACTAGTGAAGTTGAACATTCTTTCATATGCCTCTGGGCCCTTTGTATATCTTCCTCAGTGAGTTGTCTGTTCAGGTCCTTTGCCCATTTTTTAATTGGGCTGTCTGTCTCCCTGGTGTTGAGTCACATTAGTTCTTGATATATTTTGGAGATCAGACCCTTGTTTGAGGTATCATTGGCAATTATGTTTTCCCATACAATTGGTTCCCTTTGAATTTTGCCAATATTTTATTTAGCTGAACAGAAATTTTTCAATTTGATATAGTCCCATTTTTTGATTTCTTCTTTGATTTTCTTTGCCCTGGTGAAGTATCAGTAAACATATTTCTGCATAGGATATCCGAAAGTTTACTGCCTATATTTTTTTCCAGGATCTTTATGGTGGCACTGGTTATATTTAAATCCTTTATCCATTTTGAGTTTATTTTGGTGTATGGTGTAAGTTGGTGGTCTAGTTTTATCTTTTCACATGTTGCTGTCCAGTTCTCCAAACATCATTTGTTGAAGAGACTGTTTTTACTCCATTGGATGTTCCTTCCCACTTTGTCAAATATTAGTTGACCATAGAGTCCTGGGTTAATTTCTGGGCTCTCTATTCTGTTCCATTGATCTATATGTCTATTCTTATGCCAATACTAGGCTGTGTTGATGACAGCAGCCTTGTAGTATTGTTTGAAGTCCAGTATTGTGATCCCTCCTACCTTGTTCTTCTTTCTCAAGATTGTGGTGGCTATTCATGGGCATTTTTGGCTCCATATAAATTTTTGAAGTATTTTTTCTATTTCTGTGAAGTCTGTCATTGGTATTTTAATTGGGATTGCATTGAATCTGTAGATTGCTTTGGGTAGTATGGACATTTTAATGATGTTAGTTCTTCCCATCCATGAACATGGTATATGCTTCCATTTATTGGTATCTTCCTTGATTTCTTTCTTCATTGTTCTGTAGTTTTCTGAGTACAGGTCTTTTACCTCCTTAGTTAAGTTTATTCCTAGCTACTTTATTTTTCTTGTTACTATGGTAAGTGGGATTTGTTTTTTTGCTTCTATTTCTGTTGTTTCATTATTGGTATACAAAAATGCTTTTGATTTCTGTATATTGACTTTATACCCAGCTATTTTGTTAAATTTGCTTATTAGGTTGAGTCAGTTTTTGGTGGAGCCCATCGGGTTTTGTATGTATACTATCATATCATCTGCAAATAATGACAGTTTAATTTCCTCCTTTCCAATTTGGATACCTTTGATTCCTTTTTCTTGCCTGATGGCTATAGCTAGAACTTCCAAGACAATGTTGAATAGAAGTGGAGAAAGTGGACAGCCTTGTCTCATTCCTGATCTTAGGGGGAAAGCTTTCAGTTTTTGTCCATTAAGTATGATGTTGGCTTCAGGTTTCTCATAGATGGCCTTTATGATGTTGAGGTATGCTCCCTCTATTCCCATTTTGCTGAGGATTTTTATCATAAATCATTGCTGTACTTTGTCAAATGCTTTTTCAGCATCTATTGATATGATCATCTGGTTTTTATCTTTCAATTTGTTGATGTGGTGTATTACATTGATTGATTTTCAAATGT
>PVIW01009551.1:29373-51258 GCA_004026585.1 Noctilio leporinus
ATCATGGTGTATGATCTTTGTAATATACTGCTGAATCCGATTGGCCAATATTTTGTTGAGAATTTTAGCATCTATGTTCATTAGAGATATTGGCCTGTAGCTTTCTTTCTTAGTTGTGTCTTGCCCTGGTTTTGGGATTAGAATAATATTGGCCTCATAGAAAGAGTTTGGGAGTCTTCCCTCTTCCTGAATTTTTTTGGTACAGTTTGAGGAGGATAGGAGTTAGTCCTTCTTTAAATGTACCTGTGTAGCTATCTGGACCAGGACTTCTGTGCTTTGGGAGATTTTGGATTACTTCTTTAATTTCACTAGTTGTTATTGGCCTATTCAGGCTTTCTGCTTCTTCTAGATTCAGTTTTGGTAGAGTATACATTTCCAGAAATGTGTCCATTTCATCCAGGTTGTCATATTTTTTGTCATATAGTTGTTTGTAGTGATTTCTTACAATCTTTTGTATTTCTCAGGTATCAGTTGTGATTTCCCCTCTTTCAGTTCTGATCCTGTTTTTTTGGGTCCTCTCTCTCTTCTTGTTGATGAGTTTGGATAAAGGCTAGTCAATTTTTGTTTATTTTTTCAAAGAACCAGCTCCTGGTCCTGTCGATTCTTCGAATTGTACTTTGAATCTCTGAGTTATTTAGTTCTGCTCTGATCTTGGTGATTTCCTTCCTTCTACTTACTCTGGGCTTTGTTTGTTGTTGTTCCTCTAGTTCTTGCAGCTTTGTGGTTGGCTCCGTAGATTAAAACTCAGGGGAACTTCCTCTAGCTTATATTTGCCAACAAAACAAAATTCATGTCTTTTTTTTTTAAAGATTTTATTCATTATTTTTAGAGAGGAGGAAAGGGACAGAGGTAGAGAGGAAGAGAGACATCAATGTATGTTTGCCTTTCACCTGTCTCCAGCCACAGGCCTGGGTAGAGATTTGGCTTGCAATCTGGTACTGTGCCCTGGCTGGGAATCAAACCAGTGACCTTTGGATTGCTCCACCTAGGCTATGTGTCCCTTCACATCTTTATTCTACTAATTAAGTACCAGACTCACCCTTAAACCTTTGTTTCATCCACCAATTTCTCAGTCAAATCTTTCCTTTTCACTTTAATGAATATATCTTTCTAATTTAAATAAAACATAAAATGTTTATACTAATATATATGTTCTCAGATTTAATATTTTCTCCCCAAAGGTTTCTAGTGATTGCTGCTGTAGTTGAAATTACTGGTATAATTGAACACAGAAGTAGACAATATGTTACTTTAACCTGTTTTTCTAATCCTCACCTGAGGGCATTTTTTTTTTTCATTGCTTTTTTTTTTAAGATTTTATTCCCTGGCTGGTAGCACAGTAGATAAGGTGCCAGCCTGTGCACCCAAAGGTCACAGGTTCGATTCACCAGCCAGGGCACATTACCAGGTTGCAAACCAGGTCTCCAGTCAGGTCTGTGGCTGGAGTCAGGTGAAACGCAACCATACATTGACATCTCTCTCCCTCACTGCCTCTCTCCCTTCCCCTCTTTCTAAAAATAATGAAATAAAATCTTAAAAAAAAAAAAAAAAGATTTTATTTTTCTCTCCAGAGAGAGAAGGGAGAGAGTCAGAGAAGGGGAGAAACATCAATATATTCTTGCCTTTCACCTGCCTCTAGCTATGGACCTAGCTGAAGACCTGGCTTGCAACCTGGTTATGTGCCCTGACTGGGAATTGAACCAATGACCTTTGGGTTCACAGGCCAGCATCTATCCTCATTGCTTTTTAGAGAGAGAGAAGCGGTGGGGTGGGGAGAGATGGATTGATAGCAATGCGAGAGAGAAACATTGGTTGCCTCTTGTAGGCTCCCAGACCAGGGATCAAACTGTAAATATAGGCAAGTGCCCTGACTGCAACCTTTTGTTGTTCAGGATGATGCTCCAACTAATGAGCCACCACACTAGCTAGAGCAGTAACTTTAAGATTTTCTAAGTCAGTATTTCATAATGTTCTACAGAAATCATGATTCCAGTTTCTTTTCTATCTGAATAAGAGGAACTACTGAATTATATGGTTTATGAAAAAAGAAAAACTAGGTAGCTAAATCTTGCATATATTAAACAGTTAGAAATAATTGCCTAACACTCTAATGTTACTCTTTGGTTACAGTGGATCAGTGTCCCTTTTGCACTGTCCCACCCGGCAGTCACCGACATTGGGTTCACAGCTACGCACACCAAATACCAGGCTCCTTGGCTGGGGACCATTGAATCACTTGAAGTCTACACCTGGCTTGACAGTTTTCTGTTGTTGGTAAGTGGTGTCTTACTTTAGGGGTGCAATCTAATTTTTCCTAAAGTCAAATGCATTTCCAAGATTTTAATGTTAATATGTAAATTTCACATACTGGCTCATGTCCATTTCTGCATCTACTACTTTCTGTTGAAAGGATAAAGTGATGTACAGACTGTGGTAGATGAGGTGTCAAAGTGGAGAGAGCAAGTAAGGCCTCAAAGGGATACCATCTATGAGATTATGTGTGGTATGTATACATTTCCATTGTGCTGTAAATGAAGGAACACCATGCTCTATCCCCAGATACTTTTCCCAACCAGACAGCCAAGCCATCTGTGTTCTTTTGTATTTTGAATTAGATATTAAAAGCCAAATTCTCCTGAAATAATTAACTTAGTCTCTACATAGTAAATAAATTACTGGTGCCATAGGCTGTATGTGTATGAGGTAAATTAGGAAAAGCATCCTCAGAAAAGAAGTCATGGGCAGCCAGAGGTGGCTTGGGAATAAACAGCACCTCAGGGTGGAGGTGCTGGCAGTGGGAAGTGGACACAGGAGAAATAAAAGCAGATTGCAGATTGAAGAAAGAGTGAAAAACTTAAATAACCTGCCACATTTTGTGACTTTGCTAATTGTATAGATTTTTATAAAATAAAACACTGCTCTGGCCAGGGTGGCTCAGTTGGTTGAAACTTTTTCCTGTAACTGAAAGGTTGTGAGTTCAATTTCTGGTCAAGGCATGTGACTAGGTTATGGGTTAAATCCACTGACCAGGCATGTAGAATCCCTGATCTGGGCATATTTAGGAGGCAACCGATCCATGCTTTTCTTTTGCATTGATGTTTCTCTCTCTCCCTTCCTCTCTCCCTATTTCTCTTAAAACAATGGGGAAAATGTCATTAGGTGAGAATAAAAAATAAAGGAATCAATCAGTTAATTAACTAAAATAATTTTCACACCAAAAGTAAGAAAAACTTGTTTATGTTTTCTCTTTAGACTGTTCACAATATGTTGTGATTATTGTACTTTGCTTTTGTGGCACCTTGCTAAATTTTAGCACTGAAATTAAAAGCACTGATCTCCCAATTATCATATAAATGAGTTGTCAAGTCCTGTTCATGATGCCCTCAAGGTTTCACTTAATCCTGTCCTAAACCTGTTACTGTCCCTGAATTAGCACTAGACTAGGCTGACAGCTTTCTTCACCCATTGTATTGTGATAGCCCATCAGTGGTCTCCCTGAAGTCAGCACATGTACCTCTCACTCCTCCAAGCCCATTTTCCACATTGTTATCAAAGCTTCCATATTAGTAGAAGTCAAGAGCCTACCTTGCTTGATATTTATCCAGAAAGATTGGCATGTAAATTTTTATATATCAAATCATGTAGTCATTGATATTATTGAAGAATATTTATTTACATGGAAAGGTTAATGATATATTGATTTACAAGTTGCAAAGCAAAAGGAAAAGCTTGGAAAGAATATAGACTTGAGGCATGGGATAATAGATTTTAGAATTTCTTTTTAAACTTTTTTAAAAACTTTTGAACAAGCCCTGGCTGGTAGCACAGTGGATAAGGCGCTGGCCTGCGAACCCAAAGGTCGCAGGTTTGATTCCCCAGCCAGGACACGTAACCAGGTTCCAAACCAGGTCTCCAGTCAAGTCTGTGGCTGGAGGCAGGTGAAACACAACCATACATTGATGTGTCTCTCCCTCTCTGCCTCTCTCCCTTCCCCTCTTTCTAAAATAATGAAATAAAATCTTAAAAAAAAAGAGAAATATTTAAAAAGAATCTTTTGACATTTATAGTTTTTATAAGAAGAGAATTATTCTGGAATCAATATGTGATAGATATTCTGACTGGCACAGATGTGACAAAGATAAACAAGATAGATACACCAGAATTTAGAGCCCAGTGAGAGAGACAAACAATTAAAGAATTGGCTTCAATATATTGTGATATGGGAAGCTCATTCATCCATTAACTCATTCATATAATATATATATTTATTGGACACCAACTCTATGCCAATCAGAGGAATGCGGCAATTGTAAAAGGAAAGATATTTTCCCAGCATCCTCTCTTGCCATTCCCACATTCCCTGACCTCTAATTATACAAAATACCTAATGTTCTTATAGATGCTTTGTTGTTCTTTTTCTATTGGATTCTTTGCCAAATACTCTCCTCTCTCTTCATCTCCATATAGTGTCACTCTCTCAGTACTTAGGGCATTTTTAAATATAATTTCCATAGTTTTTTTTTTATTATGAGGTGGTATCCTTCCTCACACATTTCTACCCCTCTGTTACCCGCAAATAAGTCATTGCTTCTCAGTTTTGTTCCTATACGTACCCTTTTATAGCATGCAGCACAATATGCAATAGTTTAATGTCTCTAAAATTATTTTACTATGTATCTTCAATATGAATTTAAGTATACTCCCAATGTAGGTACATGTAATTATAAATTGTTTATATATACTTTACTAATATACTATGTAAATAATTTTATAAAACAACCATATAGAACATTCAAGTATGAGGCAAAATGAGTATAAATAGAAATCCTGATACTGATGATTCCCTACTGTTGTCATGAGCATTCTGCACATGCCACTTTGGAAAATACTGTGATGCATTGACTCTCTTAGGTAACAGGGAACCCAGAGCAAGACCCACCCTTATTCATCTTTGTGCTTGGGCAACCATTACCTCGCCTGGCACATATTGGAGTTCAGAAATATTCACTGGGTTATATTGATTCAGAGTTTAAAATTCCACATTTTCAGAATCTCCATTTTTTGAGACAATTCTGTGATGATTAGGACAAACCTCTATATAAGAACAAATAGGCCTCTGGGTAATTGTAATGCAGCTTAAAGTGGTAAATTTAGGGGAAAAAAACATCATGTAATTATGAATGAAAGGAACTTGAGGAAATTCTGCACAATTATAAATATGACAATAATATAATGAAAACAATTGAGATGTGTGGCATATAGGACCATTCTCTACACTTCAGAGATGTACTATGACTATTTTCAAGGTGATTGTAAAAAATCATGTTAAAAATATCAAATACATGCTGTTTGCTTCCAATTCATACTGAGTCCCTGTGTTTGTCATGCAGATGCTGGGTGGAATCCCATGGCAAGCCTACTTCCAGAGGGTCCTCTCCTCATCCTCAGCCACCTATGCTCAGGTACTGTCCTTCCTGGCAGCTTTCGGATGCCTGGTGATGGCTCTACCAGCCATACTCATTGGGGCCATTGGAGCATCAACAGGTAACTTTCTGGTAGCTTCATTAATAAACCCACTAAGGCTTTACCAAAGTCAACAATCACCATAGCTACTCTTCCTCACCCACTTTCCTCCTCTAAAACTGAAATTTAGTTATTTAAACATTGTGTATTTAGTCTTACATGTTTAAACATCAGTCACCTTCAAAGTACTCTCCATTTGATGCAGTACACTAACTGAGTTTTCTTTTCACTGCTCAAAGCAGTGTTTGTATTTGTTGATTTTGATGCCATTTAGTGCTTCTGCAGTTTTTCGTTTCACCTCTTCCACATTACCAAAAATGTTTTCCTTTGAGGAATTTTTTAATTGAGGGGAACCTAAAATCGTCAATCAGGATAAGATCTGGCAAATAGAGAGGGTAGGGTTTGGGGGTCATGCCATTTTTGGTTAGAAACTGATGAACACATATCAGAGTGTGGTCAGATGCACTAATAAGTCATCCTTCATGAAATGGGCAACCACATTGAAAGAGTCCTCAAAAATGTTCACCAAAGCTGTACTTAGTTTCTTACAATAACACCAGCTGGTACACTGATACAGTGTTGCTAGAACACTCACCTAGGGGGTAGGCCTGTACTAGAAGAGGCCCATCCTCCAGAAGATAATTCCATATTTTTTTGGGTACCCCTCATACTTTTGCTATAGTGTTCAACAAATTGCATTTTGCATCTGTGGTCTCCAAATATTTTTCCATTGCTCACCCACCAATAAAATATTTATAAGCATCCCCTCCCCCAGTGTTGTTATATTTATCAACAGTGTATTTGTAATCCTGTTAGCAGTGGTCTCAACCAAAGCACACATTAAAATCATCCAGGAAGAAGAAAGACTCCTTAAAAAATAGTTATTTCACTCTTAGCCCATGTGTGTGTGTGTGTTGTGGGACAATAGACCGAAAAACATGTAAAACTTATTTTTTTCCTTAAATGTTACACATTTTGGTTGTTATTATTACTGGTATCACAGCATCTCAGTTAATGCTATAAAATTGTTTTCATCAAAGCATGGTTTGAACAATTGTAATGGAGAATGAAAGGATGGAGAAAAAATGGTAAGATCCAAGGGGAAAGGCTCCTATTTGGTTCTTTAATTATGATATTACAAAAATGCAATAAACAAAAAAGGAGCTATACTAATGTACATTTAAAGAATCTATTGTATTTTTTAGCACTTGCTAGCACAACAGTTACCTTCTTATTCACTGGAAATGCATTCCAAGATCCCCAATGTATGCCTGAAATTGCATATAGTACCAAACTTCACAAAGTAAGTCCTCATTTGACATCACTGATAGGTTCTGCAACTTAAAATAAATCAGCATATATGAAATCAATTTTATCATAGGCTAATTGATAATAAGCAAGAGTTAGGTTCGTATGGTACCTTATCAACAATATGACAAAATGAAATTATATGAGGATCTACTATGTTTTATTCTACTCTTAAATACATATAACAAAGTTTAACTTATAAATTAGGCACAGAAATATATTAAAAACATTAAAAATAAAATAGAATAATTATAACAATATACTATAACAAAACTTACGTGAATGTGGTATTTATATCCTAAAAATATCTTATTTTACAGTACTCATCCATCTTTTCCTTGTGAAGATGGGTGATGATATAATGCCTACCATAATGAAATGAAGTGAGATGAATGGTGTAGGCATCATGATGTTGCATACAAGTTACTTAAACATCAGCAATGGGATACCATGGCATCTACTAAGTGGCCAATGGGTGGACAGTATATACATACAGTACAGCATGGATTCATCCCTGGAAAAATGGGGAAGGACAGTGCAGGAGTGCATCAGACTACTCAAATGTGGTACAATTTAAAACATAAATTATTTATTTTTGGAATTTTCTATTTTCAGACCACAGTTGACCATGAGTAACTGAAGCTATGGAAAGCAAAAACACAAATAGGGGAGTACTGTATAACTAAATATTAAAGGAGCTAGCCAAAGATAAACTTATGTTTCAAGTCTTTGTTGTCTTTATACCAGAGTTCAAAAATAAGCTGAAAATTTCAGCTTGACACCTGCACATTTTACTCAATACAAAGACTTCCCTTTGTCTATAATAATTACTACTTCCAGTAAGTGAAAGTTGATACAAGAAGGAATTTAATAGGGAAGAAATGATGCTGAGGAAGCTCCAAAACCAACTTTATATACAGGAAGGGTATGAGTGAGAATAGACCCAATATTGTCTTCATCCATTTATGCATTCTGAATTTATTTCAAAAACTGCTTAATAAATAAGATGACCCCAGACCAATAAAGAACATATGACTCTGGTGGTTGCTATGTTTTTTTGTTTATATTCAACAGACTGGAACCAGACAGCATATGGGATTCCAGATCCTAAAAGTAATGAAGAAGCAGACATGATTTTACCAATTGTTCTGCAGTATCTCTGCCCTGTATACATTTCTTTCTTTGGTCTGGGTGCAGTTTCTGCTGCTGTCATGTCATCAGCAGATTCTTCTATCTTGTCAGCAAGTTCAATGTTTGCTCGCAACATCTACCAGCTTTCATTCAGACAAAATGTAAGAAGTTTTTTAAATGTTACATTATCATTTCTGTTGTTGTTGTCAGAGTATTTATTATATATGTAGTATTATATACTTATTAATATTCTATATTAATTTTGCCCTATATTGATTAAACACACAAGGTTAAATAATGATCTGTATGAATGTTTTTAATGCATGGTATCATCCATGTTAATAAAAAAGCAATATAACTATTTTCCAAGAGGTATAATTATATTGCTATAATTTAAACTCTTGTCTCTCTAATGAAATAATAATCAAATATCTAAAATATCCTAGAGAGCCCTGGCTGTTGGCACAGTGGATAAGGCACTGGCCTATGAATCCAAAGGTTGTTAGTTCAATTCCCTAACCAGGGCACATAATGAGGTTGCAAGCCAGGTCTCCAGCCAGGTTTGTAGCTGGAGGCAGGTAAAAGGCAACTATACATTGATGTCTCTCTTCCTCTTAGTCTCTCTCTCTTCCCCTCTCTCTAAAAATAATAAATTAAAAATAAATTAAAAATAAATAAATGTCTTAGAGAAACTTGAGTTTAATGAAATATGATAAATTTGAGAACCCTAGTGGAAGCATAACATGGGAAATATTTCATGGGCATTTGTGTCAACATCTGTCCTACTCTTTGCTTGACTCTCAAGTCAAGCTTTGTCTGCAAATAGCTTCCCAATTTGAGTTTCCTATTGTGTTAAGTGGGTGCAGCTGTGAGCTACTGAAGGCCCAGCCCCCCCTCTCCACCTTCCTCCTTGACTAAAATTTGGCCTTTTTCTCTAGATTTTCCAGGGCACAGTTACAAAATGGCCCTACTTGTTTCTTAAGGTGGTTAGACTTAAATTTCGTAGGACTTCTATATAGAGAGAAAGCATGGTTTATTCTTGCTTCCTCTATCGCATACGAATGATTTCCTTATATGTAAAGTAAGCAACTCCCTGCCTTACATTATTATCTTCTATAACAACATGTTAGGTCATCTCACCTCTGCCCTGCAATATTAGATACACATACAGGTGGTCTGTGTTTCCTGCATATGGTACTCAGAAACCTTTCCCGAAAACGCATCAGAAAGGCCACCCAGATTGCTTGCTTCATATTCTGGGATTTGGGTTGGTTTAGACCATAGATGAGCCATTTGAATCCAGGGAATTTTTCTTCATTAAAAAAAAAAAAAAAAGCATTATTATTGAATTATAGTTGTTCCAATTTTCCCCCATTGTTGTCCTCTGTTCTACCCACCCCACCCTCGATAGTAGGTCCCAACCCTGTTGCTCATGTCCATGGGTCCTTTATATTTGTTTCTTGATTTGACCCTTCCCCTTCTTTCCCCCACCCCTCTGGTTACTGTCAGCTTATTTCTCTGTCACTAGTTATGTTTTGCTCATTTCTTTGTTTTGTTCATTAGGTTCAACTTATGTGAGATTATATGATATTTGCCTTTCACTGACTGGCTTATTTTACTTAGCATAATACTCTACTGTTACATCTATGTTGCCACAAAAAGTTCGGAATTCCTTCTTTCTACTGCATAGTATTCCATTGTGTAAGTGTACCAGTTTTTTGATGAACTCATCTATTGATGGGCACTTAGGCTATTCCCAGCAGTTGGCTATTGAAAATAACACTGCTATGAACATTGGGGTGCATAGGTTCTTTTAGACAGGGAATTTTTGACCAGTTTTAAAGCACAGAAATGTATCTCATGCTTCACCTGAATGAGCCAACACATTATGCAATAAGCTGACACTGTGGCAATTTCTTGTAGGCATCAGACAAGGAAATCGTTTGGGTTATGCGAATCACGGTGTTTGTGTTTGGAGCATCTGCAACAGCTATGGCTTTGCTAACAAAGACTGTGTACGGGCTCTGGTACCTCAGCTCAGACCTCGTTTACATCATCATCTTTCCACAACTGCTTTGTGTGCTCTTCGTCAAGGGGACCAATACTTATGGAGCTGTGGCAGGTTATGTTTCTGGCCTTTTCCTGAGAATTACTGGTGGGGAGCCTTATCTGTACCTGCAGCCCTTAATCTTTTACCCTGGTTATTATTCTGATAGGAATGGCATATACAATCAGAGGTTCCCATTTAAAACTCTTGCCATGGTTACATCCTTCTTATCCAACATCGGCATTTCTTATCTAGCCAAATACCTATTTGAAAGAGGAACATTGCCACCAAAATTAGATGTATTTGATGCTGTTGTCGCAAGGCACAGTGAAGAAAACATGGATAAGACAATTCTGGTGAGAAATGAAAATATTAAATTAGATGAACTTGCACCTGTGAAGCCCCGACAAAGCATGACTCTCAGCTCAACTTTCACCAATAAAGAGGCCTTGCTTGATGTGGACTCCAGCCCAGAAGGGTCTGGGACTGAAGATAATTTATAGTAACCCATCTAAATAAAATACTGCTTTCTCCAACAGACGTTTAGAGCAGGCTAGTGCTGGAAGAATGGTGTGCAGCATATAAAAATATATTTAAAAATAACATTCAGGTGGACAAAAGTCCATATAAAAGTGCAAGTGTACAAATACAAGCCAAGCTAGAAGTACCTAGGAGAGCAACAGCTCTTTCTCATTGCTATTCTCATCCTCATTTGGTTTGGCCATAGACAGCTTTACAAAGTATTCAAAAATCAGTTAAAGCCCCACCTGAAGAACAGAAGGCCACACAAAGTATCTTTATTATGGAAAAGGATATAGATATGAAGGAGCCAAGAAAATTGTGTCATCTTGATCCAGAACATGTTTGCTAGTGCACTGGTGAATGCAGTTTAATTACCACTCTTCAACTTTGAGAATAACTCACCATTATACCAATGAATCGTGCAATGCACTAACCAGATGATTTTCTTGATATGATGATGTATCCTTTAATTTGTGTTCTTAACTATAACACATGTTGAATGAGCATGTTTTCTTTTAGTAGTGGTATTTATTATTCCAAGCATAGGCAAAGCAAACACACACAAAAAAATGTATGGTGAATTCTTTATGTGCAAGATGATAGGAAAATAGACTTCATCTCTGTAGATGAGCACTGAGCTTCTCTGAGTGTGTCTGCAACCACCACATACATCTTGGAGAGTACCTGAAGCATAGAAAACATGATCATTGTGCAATCTTAAAGCAATATATCAACAAGGCCATTAAGAATAAATAATAGGAAAAACAGTACATTTTATCATTATTTAAAGTTTATAAAGTTCTGATTCAGAATTAAAGAAGTAATGTCTTTGCTTACTATCTAATTTATTATTGGAAGTGAAATTAAGCCATAAAATGAGATAGCTCAAGCACCAATTAAGATTAATGAAAGATAAACTGCACATCTTGATAGGTGCAAAACTAAAAATAAAACCCACTGTATTATGTTGGTTTATTTATTTATTTATCTATTTATTTTAATTTGATTTTTCAATTACAGTTCATGTTCAACATTATTTTGTATAATTTTCAGGTGAACAGCACAGGATTTAGACAATCATTTACTTTTCAAAGTGATCCCCACATTATTTAAAGTACCTACCTGGCATGCCATACAGTTACTACAATATTATTGGCTTTATTCCCCATGGTGTACTTTATATCCCTCTCACTTTCTATAGTTACCAATTAGTACTTTTTAAATCCTTTACTTTCATTAATGAAGATAATTTATTAAGAGAGTGACAGCTGTTGTGGGGGTGTGGTTAGGGGCTAGGTGAAAGAGGTAAGAGGATTAAGCAAAAAGAACTAATAATAAGCTCATCAATACAGATATCAGTATGGTGCTTACCAGAGGGAAGAAGGGACGGGGCAGGTAAAAGAATATTAAGGGGTGGTAAATGTTGGCAGAAGGGACTAGACTTTGGTTGGTGAGTGTACAATACAATATGCAAATGCTGTATCATAAAATTCTGCACTTGAAAGCTATATACTTTTATTAACCAATGTCACCCCCAATAAATTCAATAAAAATGTATTTTAAAAAGGTACTTTGTGGTACTTTTTCACATAAGCTATTCCTAGGCACTAGGGAAACCACCACTACACAAAGTATATAATGAATTTTAAAATGCAGAAGAAAGCATAAACTAAAACTAAGTTTCAGAGGGAAGAAGACATAAAATTTAACATTTGGTGTCTACATAACTTTTATAAGATGGGTCATTAAATATTATTTTGCTCCTTTTCTAGAGTTAATAAATATGTGCATATATATATATATATATATATATCCATATATGTATGTGTATATATATGTATATATGTGTGTGTGTATATATGTGCGTGTGTGTGTGTGTGTGTGTGTATATATATATATATATATATATATATATATATATATATGGAGAGAGAGATAGGTAATGGTTTATATCTATTTTAGAATTCTAAATGCTTTCCTACCAGTCCCAAAATAACTGGAGCTATGTGTAAAAAAGAATAAACTGAAGAACTAAAAAATCATCTGAGCATTTGATCCAATGAAGAAAGGCATCCTAATTTATACAAATGAAAAAACTTTTTCTAAAGAATTTTGTGTGTGTGTAATTCACAGACAAAGTGAAGTTAATTCAGTGTCTGAAATTATGCATAACAGTTGTGACTGAAAAGCTAAGTTCCTTTTCTTAATTGTACTCTCCAAAAGCATCAAATAATATATTTTTGTTATGAAACATGAATTAAATGTTCACAGTAATTTTTAATATACAAAACTAAATAATTTTACGTGTCATAACATCCTTTAATTCTTTTTTTAAAGATTTCATTCACCATTTTTAGAGAGAGGGGAGGGGAGAGGGGCAGGCAAGGAGAGAGCCACCAATGTGTGGTTGCCTTTCACCTGCCTTCAGCTACAGATCTGGATGGAGACCTAGTTTGCAACCTGGTTATTTGCCCTGGCTTGGAATCGGATCAATGACCCTTGGATTTGCATGCCAGAACCCTATCCACTGTGCCACCAGCCAGGGCACATCCCATATTTTCAATGCTTTATCAAAATTGAGGGTAAATATGACATTGCACTCAGAATCTTTATAGGACATCATCCACACCTAAATGAAAAGAGAATCACTTTTACTCATCTATTTGCTTAGAATCTACTCTATGTCCAATGCCTTCTGGAGCACTTGGAAGGAGCACACTTTTGGAACCAATGAGGGTGCATGTCCCAAGATTCTCAGACACAGATAGAGAAAAGAGCCAAGGGTAGGAAACACATTAAAGAAAAATTACAGAGATGAAAGCATTTGATGTGAAAATGTGATTAAATGATGGGAACTATGGACTACCATTTCTGGCAAACAGGAGACTGCAGATGTGCCATGTTTTCTAGCATTCTACCTGAATCATATTTTTATACATTTTCACCAATATACATTTTTGTTTCAACCTATTTAGGTTTGTGTATTCACAAAAAATAAACATTATAACAGAGTACAACAAGGGAATTTACTCTTTTACAGACATTATGTTTTATAGTTTTCTTAGGAAACAATTGTTCAAGCAAGTAACCACCATATCAAATCTAGTGAAAAAGTACGTATAAGTATTAATAGTAAAATATTTTGTTCATTTATTTTTTAATAATAGAAAATTTTAGGGAAAATAGTTTACCATATCTAAAATATTAAAAACTAGATAACTTTTTTAGTTAACAAATAATGTCCTTTTTTATTAAGTCCTTTATTTTTTTACATATTCTCAAACTCGATATATTAAAAATAAACTAGGTTAGGCCCTGGCTGGTGTCTCAGTGGATAGGCACCAGCCTATGAACACAAAGGTCACTGGTTAGAATCCTAGCCAGGGCACATAACCAGGTTGCAAGCCAGGTCTCCAACCAAGCCCATAGCTGGAGGCAGGTGAAAGGCAACCATACATTGATTTTTCTCTCCTTTTCTTCCTCCCTCCCTGCTCTTCTCTTTAGGAATAATGAAGAAAATCTTTAAAAAATAAAATATTGACAAAATAAAATGAAAGAAAATAAAAAGAACTAGATTAGTAGGAAATCCACTAATAAATAAGCTAAATGTTAGCAAGATGATTTTTAAAAGGATAATAATAGTTGAAGATCAAAAGGAATAAAACAATGATCTCAGGTTTTTTTTTTTTTTTTTTTTTAACTTTTAATTCATTATTTCCAGAAGGAAGAAGGGTGAGAGGCAGAGAGGGCAAGAGGGAGAGAAACATCAAAGTATGGTTGCCTTGCACCTGCCTCCAGCCACGGACCTGGCTGAAGACCTGGCTTGCAACTTGGTTATGTGCCCTGGCTGGGGAATCAAACCAGTGACCTTTGGGTTCGCAGGCTGGCACTTTACCCACTGTGCTACCACCCAGGGCAGAGTTTTTATTTAGACACCTTCACACACAGATTTCCCCAGTTTCCAAGGAAGGAATAGAGTTGTGACATGTAAAAGATATCACTTTATCCTCATAACTTGCAGTGTTTTGACATTACAGGCAATACAAACAAAAAAGGCTTTGCATTTTTCCTGCTAACCCATTCTCAATGAAAATAAAGCAGCAGAAAAACTTTACACACTGACTACATTAACTTTTTGAGGCAATACTTGTGTAACAAAGCATTAGAATACTTTATTTTCATACTTTTGCACTAATTATATGTTTACTGGGTAATTTTAGTGTATTTTTCACAAGTTTTTAAAGACATTAAACCTGTAATAGGACTGTAGAGTCAACACCAAGCTTTCAAACATTCAGTGTCAAAATCCAACTTCTATGCTACACTTGTAAGTAATGAATTATATGTGAATATCAAATGAATATGAGATTAAAATAAATTAGTTCAATGTAATGGCTATTAGCTTTCTTATTTGGAAATAATGAATTAGTATTGTATCTTAAAGTTAAATTGAGACTTTTTCTTTTCAGCCATCAAGAAAATTTACTGATATGTCATTTATTGTAAGTTTGCTACTAAACCAGATACATATAATGATCTAAACATATATTTGTCTGTCAAAATATATAAATTATGTTTAAAATAAATTTGCAACTATACATGCAAATGTTTTAAATGTAATGGTTCTATATTAAATTGTGCTATTACAATTCAGGATATTCTTGTCTAGGTTTGGCTTTTTGGAGTTCTTTTTAAAAACAAATATGAATGATGCTTCAAGACAAGTATACAATGGAATTGAAATAAACCATCTAATTAACAGAACTTATGAAAATGCCAATTGGAAATGTTGCACCTGCATAACTCTTGGGGAAATATCTGATATCATATCTCAAAAAATATGAATTATTTTTCTTGGAAAAGAAGTTTAACCCTAAACAAAGACCATTCTTTGTTCAAAGAAGTCAATAGACACAATATCTATTCCACTAATATCAAGAAGATCTGATGTTAAAAACCAATTAGCTATCTGATAACTGTTGAGTTAGTATATACAATCACTAAATGATAAACTGGTTCTCATTATACTTTAAGTATGTACTTTGTATCTCTTACCTACTTCTCAAGATGTTCTTAAAAGTGCAATTATATATACCCTCAGATGAACTTTACCCTCTTATACCTTAATCATAAACATTTGTTCCTTTGGATGTAGATAGGGAGTAGGGATCCAGAGTAAACTTAAGGATGAATGAAGAAAAGAATAAGTAGGTGAGGCAGGAAATGTCACTCCAATTTGTTTCCATTATGAACACATTTCTAGAGTGCAAATATTTTTGCTTTATCAGAAAGCTGCACTACCAGGGAACCTATTAGGAGCTAAAAAAAAGAGTGTATAAAATACATTGGAGCCTAGGTATGCTTTCTTTATGTTAACTATTATGTTTAGAGAGTTTAATTTGATCATTAGCATTTTCCTAAAATATATTCTGAGAGAAATCCAGGGAAGATAATAGGATAATGATAAATTACCATATTTCATTTTTTAATACAATCACCCCAAAAAAGAGTTCCAAAACAGTAAAAATAGCTATCTAATATTATTCAGTTTTTCTAAAACCAAAGAGTACATGGTAATTTTTATTTTTAGTTGAGAGCTATGGTTAACTATTTGAAAGAAGCACTGCATTATATATTTTGAAATCAAAATGCTGTGTCAGTTGATTAATTTTTTATCTAGAAGCAGTTAAAAACACAAACCAGATGGGACTTAAGGCTCAATGATAGAGATAGATGGCATTAATAACAGGAATAATTGAAAACAGTCCATGATAGTGCTATACAAAGCAGCTGATGTTATCTAGCACAAGAATGATCTAGGAACCAGACACACTGGCTTTTGTCCCAAAATAGATGTAGCTGGGAGAATGATCGATCCTCTCTGGATCTCTGTTTCATTGATATAAGCTTCTAGTATAGATAATCTTTAAGGTTTCTCATGTCTCTAAATTTTGATTATGCCACTAATTGGAAAGTTATTTAGAGAATTGTAGCATAACTTCCTAGACAGTAGATAAAAGTGTGTGTGTTCAGGGGGTGGGGGGTGGGGTGCATTGCTGGCTGGTGACACAGTGAATAAGGCACCAGTCTGCAAACCCAAAGGTTGTTGGTTCCATTCCCAGACAGGGCACATAACCAGGTTGCAAGCCAGGTCTCCAGCCAGGTCTGTAGCCGGAGGCAGATGGAAGGCAACCAAACATTGATGTCTCCCTCTCCCTCTATTCCTCTCTCCCCCTCTCTCTGAAAATAATGAATAAAATCTTTTTTTTTTAAGTGTGGGTGTGTACAGTAAGAAACACATGGCCTCAAATTGAGGGTCTCAACAGGTGTATGATCTTAGCCAAGTTATTTAACATCTGGGGCCAGTTTTTCAAATGAAGATTGCATTTACCCATTATTAGGTTGAAATTATAAAATGTATGAGAAGCTAAATGGTATAACATACTTAATTGTAAAGATATAGAACTATTAATACAGTTTTATAGTTAGGAAACTTATGACTAAACATATCAAAGCTATTTTGAGAAATGATTTTTAATTTAAAACTTGTAATTTGAAACTATTATTAAGCATGGGTTCCAAATCAGGGATAAATAAAAAAGGACTCATGCTTTAAACTATATTTAGTTATAGATCATATTTGAGAACTCAACAGAATTTTATTGCTGTTCCGTATGCACCAAAATTGTGGTACATGTATGAATATAAACTTAAGCCCTGGCTGGTAGCACAGTGGTTAAGGCGCCGGCCTGCAAACCCAAAGGTCGCAGGTTCGATTCCCCAGCCAGGGCACATAACAAGGTTGCAAACCAGGTCTTCAGTCAGGTCTGTGGCTGGAGGCAGGTGAAAAGCAACCATACATTGATGTCTCTCTCTCTCTCTGCCTCTCTCCTTTCCCCTCTTTCTAAAAATAATGAAATAAAATATTTAAAAAAATCAAAATAAATAAACTTAACCTAGAGTGGCAAAGTCTATAGAAAGATTTACCTCATTATCCATAGTGAGATACTCAGGTAATCCCACATACCAAGAGTACTTTGTGCTGAGAGTAAAGAACAAAAAGTATATGAGAGGTTTGCAGGTTTGGAAAAGTTAGTAAAATATTATTTAGTTGCTTGGTAGATTCTGATCATTCCACTAAAAAGTATCATATCATTCAAATCATTTTTAAAGGGTAATAATAATAGAAGTATAGAAGATGAAAAAATGAAATTTTATTTGAAAACCACCTAAAGCTGGCCTTCAAAGCCAGTAATTGTATATGTTAGGGTGGGAGTGGGGAACAAGTGCTGATGGATGCAAATAAAAATTAAAATAAAATTGAAAAAGATCAAGATCAAGAAATCATTGCAACCTACATTACTCTATATAGGTTAAAATGTCCCAGACATAGTTGGCCATGGGCATAAAATACAAACCATGATTTAAGTGCAGGGAACAATCTGGGTTGAATCCATGCAAAACAATTGCAGTCCCAACCACATTTGTTTGTGCTCACAGAGCTTGAATAACCTCAATGGATGCCACATGATCTATTTTCTGTTAATCAACATTAAGTTGAAATTTAGCCCCCAGAAAAAATCTATAGGCTTCCATTTCATAACAACATCCTTTTCACTTTATTAATTTTTATAGTAAAGTTTCTATTTAAGCTACTCTTAGTAAATATTTTCTATATTTATTTCTTCAGAAAGAACAATATGATGCTCCAGAAAGGCAGTTTATGTGAGTTTTCAAAAGATAATATAAAATAAAAATATCTCTTCACTGGTAACAGCATAATCAATAAAAACACATTAAAATAAAAAATAAAAATATCTGTGGCATCATACATATTATGTTCATTTTTTTTCATTCCTTTTACCCCTATGCTATACAGAGCAATTCTGAGATCACTGTTACTTAGACATATGGCTAAAAATTAAAGTTACTTTTGGTGCTACTTTCTAATTTAACAACAAAAAATAGAGACAAACACTGAAATCTGAAGTAAAAGCAAGTTATTAACATTCGTATTGATGATTCATTAGGGATTCTACTTTCTGACTTTCAACTCCTCCTTAAAAAGAGGAATTAGGAGATGTTACCCTGTATTGCTGGTTTCACTTCTGCTTAATCAAAGGTGAGCTAATTGGCCTTTCTTGGTCACAGTCATTTTCTGTGAAGGATAATCTTTAGGGTATCTCTCTGGCTTATAATTTAACAACTACATGAGTCTACATCTCCCTACCATATCAGTCAAGGCATACTTCATTATTCATTCTGAAACTATTTAAATTATTGGGTTTCCAAGATCTCATATTTATCATTTACTGTAAACTTAAGCATTATGGGAATCACAGTAGAACCTGTGATGATGTATCTATACATCTGATGCAATTATGTAGAATGACTGGGAAACAAATTTACCTGGATATCTCACTGTTCCTGTGAGAACTCAATTTTTTTGGGACTCTAAACAACAAAATTAACTTTGTAGCCATTGTTTTAAAATCTTCATTCAAGGATGTGTTTATTTGAATTTAGAAGAAGAGGAAAAGAAAGACAGACAGACAGTCAGGCATCAGTTGCCCCATATGAGCCCTGACCAAGGATAGTACCCACAACCTAGGTGTGTGCTCTGACCAGGAATTGACCCTCAACCTTTTGGTATATGGGATGATACTCCAACCAACTGAGCCACCCAGCCAGGGCAACTCTGTAGCTATCACTTTTAGTTAATTGATCTGATCCAATAGTGTAATAAAACATCTCTTATACCAGATAACTACAGTTCAGAATAGGGCCCTAGTCACCCCAAGTGTGTAATATTTTCATACTACATATTTGTATTTCTGGAGGAATGAAGCCTAGAACTTGGAAGAGTCTCCAGGTCACAAAAGTCAAACACACAGGACTTTCTGAATTTTGAACAGGTTTTATTTTTAAATACCCAAAGGGTGGGAATTAAGATCCATGCCCATTATCTTTTTAAGGAGACTCAGAATGTAAGGGGTCAGCTGCCTCCTTCATCTGTGCAGCATCAGTGCTCAGGTACACTGTATCGTAAACTATCTCCATACCTTTCTGTGAGTCAGTCCCCTCCATGGCCAGCCAATCTTGCTGCTTTTTACAATCATTTTGTCTATGCTTTCTAAAGGTTAAGCACCTCCTCTTGGGTGCTACTATTGGGGGTCCTATCTCCTATCGTCTTAACTGCTCTTAGTGATCCTACTACCTTCACCTTGACCTACAGGGGAAAACACCACTGAATTTCCAGCATTGTTTACTATATCCACTTCAGCAAACCCACTTAACTCACAGAATATTGTGGCTGTGTTAACCCATTCCTCTGTTGTCTCACAGGGCAGTTCTGGTATTTCAACTTCATTGAACTAGGCCAAACATTTCCATTTTTCTAGGAGCCATGCTAGTAGTGAATTCTTACCATCTCCAGTGGGCCTTGTCTCTCAGGTGAGTTCTCCCATCAGAAGGTTTGTACTCTGGAAGAGACACTAATGATCAAGTATACAAGATACCAGCCAACCCTTGTCATCAGTCACTCCAGTGTTCACACATGAATGAAGAGGACATGTGGGCAGGGATAGAGGCTATAGATGAGACTGATAATAGAAGCTTCTGCTCATTGACAGTTATACAGATACTCCTGCCACATGTGTCTAGTCTGCTGATAACAGAGACCAAAACTGAGTCCTTATTATATGGGTTCTGTCATTGGCCTGCACCACTAGGTTGTCCTGTAGTAAGTTATTCTTCCTGTATACCTTTATGGCCCTGGTTCAACTCCCTTCACTGTTTTCCACTTCCATGCATGCACTCATGGGGAAACTCAGCTGCCAGAAAATTATATGCTGACAAACAGGGTCCCCACAGCTGGCCTATATCCTTAATGATGGCCATGGTCCCCATCACTAAGGATGTGTTTGCAACCAATCCCTGCTACTATATAAGTACTTATAGCTGGCCCATGTATGTGCAAGTACATGCACCTCACCAGCTCCAAGTGCCAATATTTCCTGCCATGGTTCCTAGTCATTGGACTAAAGGTGACACCAAGAATCCCTATAGATGTTGCTGCAATGCATATCACCCAGCAATAGCCAAAAGGCATACAGTTGTTGATAAAGTGGATTCCAGAGACATGAGCTAATGAAATACCAGACTCCTGATTCTGGAGCTGCCAAATGTCCCTGAACTTGGTGCCCTACATGTCTATGCCTATTGTTAGAGCATAATCCAATATTCTTATCACAGGTGGAGGTATTTTTTCATGAAAATCAGTACATAAACTCTGGAAGAGGTTATGGCTTCTTCAAATGTGTGGACATCTACACAAGGTAATGGGGATTATGAATAATCAACTCAACAGGAACACCACAAATATCCAGTAACTGAGTCCCAAAATATGAAAATAGGTTAACTGACAAAAATAAAATTCAAAATAATTCTGAAGATGTTCTGAAAGCTGGGAAAGAATAATCAGTTTAACAAAAAAAGAAAAACAATGTAAAAATGAATAAGATTTTTAACATATAAAAAGTAAAAGAATCAAACAGAAATGTAAACCTGAAGAATACAATGACTGTACTGAAGACTGCAATAGAGAGCTTCAACAGCCACCTGGACCAAGTGGAGGAAAGGATCAATAACCTTTTAGATAGATTATTTGAAGTTACCCAGTCAGAGGAGCAAAAAAAAAAAAAAAAAAAAAAAAAAAAAAAAAAAAAAAAAAAAAAAAAAAAAAAAAAAAAAAAAAAAAAAAAAAAGATAAAAATAAAAAATAAAAAAAGAGAAGAATACCATAGAAGGAATCAACAGTAGGCTAGAGGAAGCAGAGGACCAAATCAGCGAGTTGGAGGATAATGTAGACAAATACTCCAAGACAGTACAAGAGAATCAAAAAAGGCTGAACAAGACTGAGGAGTGGTTAAGAGAGCTGCAGGACAACATGAAAGGTAACAATATCCATATCATAGGGATACCAGAAGGAGAAGAGAAACAAGGAATGGAAAACCTGTTCAAAAAAGTCATGATAGAAAATTTCCCTAACATGATGAGTGAAAACATGAATCCAGTTCAGGAAGCACAGAGGGTCCCAATGAGGATCAACCCAAACAGACCAACACCAGGGCACATTATTATTAAAATGGCTAACTTCAAAGACAAAGAGAGAATCCTAAAAGCATCAAGAGAGAAAAGACAAATAACATACAAAGGGGCTCCAATAAGGCTATCAAATGATTATTCAACAGAAACAATTCAAGCCAGAAGGGAATGGCAAAAAGTATTTCAAGTCATGGTAAACAAAGGCCTGCAACCAAGAATACTCTACACAGCAAGGCTCTCATTCAAGA
>PVIW01009552.1:0-51097 GCA_004026585.1 Noctilio leporinus
TTTTTCTCCAGGACCTTTATGGTGGCACTGCTTATGTTTAAATCCTTTATCCATCTTGAGTTTATTTTGGTGTATGGTGTAAGTTGGTGGTCTAGTTTTATCTTTTTGCATGTTGCTGTCCAGTTCTCCCAACACCATTTGTTGAAGAGACTGTTTTGACTCCATTGGATGTTCCTTCCCCCTTTGTCAAATATTAGTTCACCATAGAGTCCTGGGTTAATATCTGGGCTCTCTAATCTGTTCCATTGATCTATATGTCTATTCTTATACATGGTTTTTTATTTGTTCTTTTATTTTTTTTGCCCTTGGTGAAGTATCATAAACATATTTTTGCGTAGGATATCTAAAATTTTACTGCCTATATTTTTCTCCAGGACCTTTCTGGTGGCACTGCTTATGTTTAAGTCCTTTATCCATCTTGAGTTTATTCTGGTGTATGAGGCAGTTTGGTGGTCTAGTTTTATCTTTTTGCATGTTGCTGTCCTGTTTTCCAACACCACCTGTTGAAGAGACTGTTTTTACTCCATTTAATTTTCCTTCCCTCTTTGTCAAATATTAATTGACCATAGAATCCTGGGTTTATTTCTGGGCTCTCTATTCTGTGCCATTGATCTATGTGTCTGTTCTTTTGCCAGTACCAGACAGTTTTGATGATAGTAGCCTTGTAGTATAGTTTGATGTCTGGTATTGTGATTCCTCCTACCTTGTTCTTTTTTCTCAAGATTGCTGTGGCTATTCATGGGCGTTTTTGTCTTCATATAAATTTTTGAAGTATTTTTTCTATTTCTGTGAAGTCTGTCATTGGTATTTTAATTGGGATTGCATTGAATCTGTAGATTGCTTTGGATAGTATGGACATTTTAATAATGTTAATTCTTCCCATCCATGACCATGGTATATGCTTCCATTTATTTATATCTTCCTTAATTTCTTTCTTCAATGTTCTATAGTTTTCTGAGTACAGATCTTTTACCTCCTTGGTTAAGTTGATTCCTAGGTACTTTATTTTTCTTGTTGCTATGGTAAATGGGATTTTTTTTCTCACTTCTATTTCTTATGTTTCATTATTGGTATATAAAAATGCTTTTGCTTTCTGAATATTGACTATATATTCAGCTATTTTGCTAAATTACTTATTAGGTTAAGTAAGTTTTTTGTGGAGCCTACAGGGTTTTGTATGTATACTATCATATAGTCTGCAAATAATGACAGTTTGACTTCCTCCTTTCTACTTTGGATACCTTTGATTTCTTTTTCTTCTCTGATAGCTAAGGTTAGAACCTCCAAGACGGTGTTGAGTAGAAGTGGAGAAAGTGGACAGCTTTGTGTCGTTTCTGATCTTAGTGGGAAAGCTTTTAGTTTTTGCCTGTTGAGTGTGATGTTGGCTTCAGGTTTCTCATAGATGGCCTTTATGATGTTGTGGTATGCTCCCTCTTTTCCCATTTTGCTGAGGGTTTTTATTACAAATAGTTGCTGTACTTTATCAAATGCTTTTTCAGCATATATTGATAAGATCTTCTGGTATTTAATAATATTTTACCAGTCAGTAAATCAGTCCTGAAAAGTTCTGGTAACCATCTCTCTTTGTTACTGTCATTAGTCATACAATACATATAATATTTACCTATTTTTATTTGTCTCTTCTGGCCTGAAAGCATATTATAGCTTATAAATTTGCTTCTTATTAATTTTATTTTAAAACCTAAAGCTTGGGAATTAGAATGGTGTAAACATAGTTTTTCCATGATGGTAGCTCTATTAACATTGTGTCACACATTTTTTAAAATATATTTTTATGGAACCCTACAAATCCCTGGTTTAAAACTAATATAGAGCTACAGTAATCAAAACAGTATGGCACCAGCGTAAAACACAGAGAACTTGATCAGGAAACAAAATAGAGAACAGGAAATAAATCCAAGCATATATTGTCAATTAGTTTATGACAAAGCCAAGATATACAATGGGGAAAGGATAGTCTCTTCAGTAAATAGTGTTGGGAAAATTGGACAGCCACGTGGAAAAGAATGAAACTGGACCACTGTCTTACACCATGGACAAAAATCAACTTAAAATGGACTAAAAACTTGAACATAAGACCTTACACCATAAAACTTTTAGAAGAAAACATAGAGGGTAAGCTCCTTGACATCAGTTTTGGCAGTGATTTTTTGGATAAAGATACTACTGAATTAAAACGATCTAATTGAAAAATTAGTGTTTTTCCGGAGAGGCCGTACAGATGGATATTAGGCATATGAAAATGTGCTCAGAATTACTAATTGTCAGGGAAATGCCAATCAAAACCACATCGAGGTATCATCTCATACCTGTTAAAGTGACTTACCAGAAAGAAAAATATGTTGGTAAGGATGTGGGAAAGGGAGCCCTGGTGCACCGTTGATGGGGAATATAAATTGGTACAGCCGCTATGGGAAAAGTAATACGGCAGTTCCCTGACACACTAAAAATCAAGCTACTGTATAATCCAACAGTTTCATTTCTGTGTTTTTACCTGAAAAAAAATGAAATCATCATCTTGAATAGATGTTTGCAAACTCCATGTTCTTTGCAGCATTATTTTCAACAGCTAAGGTATGAAAACCTTTCCATCAACCAATGAATGGATAAAGAAAATGTGGTATTTATTAGTACACACACTACTATTTAGCTATAAAAAAGGAATGAAAGCCTGCCATTTGTGACAACATGAATGGACCTTGGGGGATCATTATGCTAAGTGCAATTTGTCAGACAAAGACAAATACTCTGTGATCTCACTTATATGTGGAATCTAAAAAAATCAAAATGGACTCATAAATACAGAGAACAGATTGGTGATTGCCAAAGGCAGAGGGTGTAGGTGAAATGTGTGAAGGTGGTCAAAAGGTACAAACTTTCAGTTATAAAATAAATATGTTCTGGGGATGTAATATACAGCATGGTGATTATAGTTAATACTGTATTGTATAAGTATGCAGAAACTCAAAGAAAAGAAATACTAAAAAAATAATACTGGATTACAGGAGTCTCCAATCCCTGGGCCACTGGTTCAGTTCCCAGTCAGGGCACATACCCAGGTTGCAAGCCAGGTTTCCATCCAGGCTCCAGCTGGAGGCAGGTGAAAAGAAACCATATGTTGATGTTTCTCCCTTTCTTCCTCCCTTCTTGCCCTTCTCTCTAAAAATAATGAAAAAAACTTTAAAAAATTAAAAAATGAAAACAAAAAAACGGGGCCACAAGCTAAGTTAACCTGAGCTTTGTGTCCTATCTGCTCCCTGTCCCCAATGGAAAAATTTCCCTGTTGCTAAAATGGTTGGGGACTGCTGCTGTATTGTATATTTGAAAGTTACTAAATAAGTATATTTTGAAAGTTCTTACTACAGGAAGTATTATTTGTAATTATGTGCAGTGATGAATGTCAACTAAACTTATTGTGGTAATAAGTTTGCAATACACATTTATATACATGTATCATCATTATATTGTATACCTAAAACAAATATAACATTTTATGTCAATTATGTTTTAATAAAACAAGAAAAGCAAAACATAAGCTCTTTCCTCATAAAGTTATGCCTAAGTTAGCTGCCTGTTATGTAGATTTAAAACTGAATCTTAGGCCATCTTCTAGGTAGAAATGCATATGAATTGTTACTTTGATTTCACAAATAGGACTTTTATGGTTCAGATTGCTTTGGATTAATTATTTCTGTTCCATTGTTTATTATAACTTCTGTGGAAAAGTATTTCCTATAAGGTGTCTTTACATGAATAATGCTATCTACCCTTCTCTTGGCATCAATATGTTATAAACAAATTTTAAAAAGAGAGAAGTTCCTCCAGAAAAGCTATTGTTATTTATAAGTGTGGGAAACATCATATACCATATCCTTTTTGGAAATTTATAATGTTCAGCATATTAAAGGTTTTGAGAGGTCCTGCAGCAAAGGCCTTTGTTTAACTTTGTATACTTTAGGATTTTACCAATTAATTTGACAAAAGTTGGCCATTTTTAATAATATCTAATCCTGAAGAGCTAATGTTTATTGAAACAAACACACTGTAGTAAACACTACACAACCAGCCTTAAGGAAACTGTTATTCTGATTTTGAAATAGATTAAACACATACTGTCTTTTAAAAAAATTTTATTGAATTTATTGGGGTAACATTGGGTAATAAAACTAACATAACTTTCAAAAAAAATAACGTAACTTTCAGATGTACAATTCTATAATATATCATCTATATATTGTATTGTGTGTTCACCCCAAATCAAGTCTCCTCCCTTCACTATTTTCTCCCTTTTACCCTCTTCTATATCCCCTCACCTGCTTTCTGTCTGATAATCACCAACAGCGTAATGTGCATGTGTCCCAAAGCACTATTCGAATTTCATTTAGTGGTAATGTTCTCCCCTGTACAAACAAAGAAGCAAAAGTATGAAGATACATTAGGTTGCTTACCAGAATACATACAAGACTGAGACAAATTGAACCAAGGCCCATGTTTCTAAATAATGATTTCTAAACATGTTTACAAAAGAACCAAATAAGAATCCTCAATCGCAAAACAAAGGTTTTATTCTATTTTTCTAAGATTTTATTCATTATTTTCAGAGAGAAGGGCAGGGAGGGAGAAAGAAAGGGAGAGAAGCATCAATTTATGGTGGCCTTTCACCTGCCTCCAACTATGTTCCTGGCTGGAGCCCTGGCTTGCAACCTCGTTATATGCCCTGGCTGGGAATTGAACCAGTGACCTTCGGGTTTGCAGGCCGATGCCTATCCACTGAGCCACCAGCCAGGGCTATTTTTTCTTTCAGATATACTTCAATTAAGCAAGGGCTTTTGACATTTGTTTATTGGAAAAGATCAAAGAAATTTAGGTTAAATACATAATTACATTAATCTGTAAATTGAAATGGCTTGTACAAATAAGAAATAATTTTCAAGCTCTGGCTGGTGGCACAGTAGATAAGGTACCAGCCTGCAAAACCAAAGGTCACTGGTTCAGTTCCCCAGCCAGGGGCACATAACCAGGTTGCAAGCCAGGTCTCCAGCCAGGTCAGTAGCTGGAGGCAAGTGAAAGGTAACCATACATTGATGTCTCTCTCCCTCTCACCCTCTCTGCCTCTCCCTTCCCCTCTCTAAAAATAATAATGAAATAAAATCTTTTAAAAATCAAAAATATTTCACAAAAATAGCATTCCAGAGTAAAATAAGTATTAAAGAAGAAAAAATATGCTTAATTTTGCTACAGAATAGACAGGGAGATGTTGAGAAGAAGCCAGAGAACTTATATGCATGACTCATGACATGAACTAAGCAGGGCATTACTGGAGGAAATGGGGTACTGTGGGGAGGGGGGCAAAAGGGGGAAAATTGGGACAACTGTAATAGCAAAATAAGTAAAATATATTAATTTTTTAAAATGAAGCAAATAATTTTCCATATGTGTTATTAGAGCAGATAAAGTACAATAAAAACTAGAGTTCAGGAGCCTGAATTGTTCTCAGCATCTATAAGATACTCCAGTGGCAACCCAGTGACCTGGCATTGTGGACTCTCAAAGTTTTATCAATGACTTCATATTAATAAAGTCCCAGCAGGTTCTGAAAGGGCTTTTACTTGTTTGTGATTTGGGGATAAAGACCTATGTATATATTTTTGCCACATTTCCTTCTGCTGTATAACAGAGCTATAAAATCTTTCTTCCTTGCCATTTGCTAAAATTGTGATAAATTTAGTGATAAATGAAAATCACTAAACAACTCAATGTGTAATTACATGTGAATAAATCTTTCAAAAGCAGGCAATAAATAAATATATAAATAAAGTAAAAAGAAAATAATTTTCAAGTCAATGTTTTTTTCCTCTGTTTAAAAAATTAATTTATTGTATTATATTTGTTCCATTTCAAGTCCAGGTTTTTTATGGCAGCCACTAATACTTGTTAAATATAGTTACTTTGAATTTAAGATAATGACTTTCCTTTTTTTTTAAACCTTACTTTAGTATATGCTTACTGATTTTAGAGGTTGGGAAGGGGCGGAAAAGGAGAGAAGCATCTATTGGTTGCCTCATGTGGATACCCTACCCGGGAACAAACCTGCAATCTAGGTGTGTACCCTTACTAGTATTGATTCTGCCACCTTTCAGTTTATAGGACAGTGTTCCAACCAGCTGAGCCACACTGGCCAGGTCTATTCAGTCATTTAATAACTATTCATCAAGTATTTATAATAGAAAGCATTGGAATGTCTATCTTAAGAGAACAGGCTTTGGAATTGGATCTGGTTTAAATACTGGCTCTGCTATTTTTTACCTGCATGATTATGGGGAAGTTATTTAATTTTTCTGAGCTTTAGTTTCTCTATCTGTAATTAGCATAATAATTATTAAATAGCAGTTCACATTAATTGAGCATTGTAATATGTGATGATTTATTATTTGCACTTTATATAATTTAACCCTCACAAAAGTCCTTTGAGAAAGTATCATTTTCAGATGAGGATTTTCTATTTTTGACTTATAGAACTGGCTTGTTGCAGACTCATTCCTCCAAGAACAACTAAAAAGCAAAGTAAAATATATTTTAAATTTTTGTTTAGCAATGGAGAATGTACCAAAGGAGCCAGGACATCAGAGGCTGCTGTCTTAAAGTAAAGGGAAACCTAGGGAAGTCTACCTGCTATTATTCATTGTGACAGTTCCCTTTAGTACTTGTGCTAATTTGTTAAGTTGTGGCTGAGAAACTAAGAAGGTGAGCAAAAGGTGGCCACCAAAACATTAAGGATCTGAGGTGATCTGTTAGTTTAATAGTTCTAATGGACAAAAACTTGGGGTCAGGCTCCAACAAGGAGGAGAAACCCTATAAATACCCAAGGCCTAATTGGGGCTATTGAAGTATGACAGCTAGAGTGAACCAGAAATAGACAAGACCTCTTGGAAGATTGAAGTTCAGCTTCAAATCAGCTCAATTTGTAGTTGGTCTATGTAATCAGCCTTTACTCCTAAATGCCTGCCAGAAGCCTAAGTGAATTCTTTCTTTAGGAATATAACGTTCAAAGCCTCAAATTATCTTCTTAATTTTTCATAAACAGCATCTGGCGTTTAGTCAGAAATCATCAGGCATACCAGGCAACCAGGCCTAATTATGCAAAACCAAGAGATACAGGCAATGGAATTAACAGGCTCACACTTTTAAAATACCTAAGATTAATATATTCAGAAATTTCTTCAACAAGATGAAAAACTTGAGCAGAGAATTAGAAACTATGAAGAGGAATCATGAATATTTTTATGACAAATGGTGAATATTTTCAAACTTAAAATGGATATTAGAAATTTAGTATATGAGTTTATCAGATACAGATAAAGGAGTAGCTATTTTGAGAAAGTGGAAAGAATTCTTTATCAACAATAGACCTTTACTTAAGGAAAGGACAGAAAGGGCAAAATTGTGGAGTATATATAAATTAATGTCTAGTCGAGCTTAAATTATATGTAGAATTAAAATACTTAACACTGCAAAGATGGGCCAAAATGTTAGTGTTCTATGGTTCTTTCCATTGTCTGGATGATGTCTAAAATAGAAACTTAATTCCTACATTGTAATCTCTAGAGTAACCACTAAAACAATAGTAACATGATACATAAATAACAGTGGAAAATGGGATAATAAAATATTTAACCAAAAAGAAGGCAGGAAAGGAGGGGAAAAAAACGAACAGAAGAGGGTTAAGTGTTTCAAAAAGGAAGAAGTAGAATGGTAGATTTAAGTTCAAGTATTTAATTATGTTAGAGATGTTAACAGACAGATGCTGACTGGCAATAAGCCATATCTGATTATTTTAAAGACCCAGTTTTCTACAGCTTTTAAGAGTTGTAGCTTGAAGTCTAGCATATAGAAAAGTTGAGAGAGTTCTGGCCAAGATGGAGGTGTAGGTAGACATGTTTCATATCTCTCCACAGCCATAAGAAGGAGTACTGCTACTTACAAATGAAAAACAACCAGAAATTCCAGAAAGTCGAACTGCATGGAAGTCCAACAGACAAAGATATAAGAAGTAATACTCATCCAGACCTGGTAGGAAGGACAGAGGGTGTGGCAGCAGCTGGCAGCAAAGCAGTAGCTGTGGCCAGCTGGTGGAGAGCGAAGTAACATGTAAATGTTGGGAGGGACACCTTGGAGAGCGATCCCATTCCCTGACCAGACTGTACAGCTCACAATTCCAGCACAGGGGAAAATAAAGCCCCACTACTTCTGACTGAAAACCAGTAGAGGTTGGGGGCAGCAGAAGAAACTGCTGACCCCTTAGCAGAGTCTCTTTGTTTAGGGGGCTGAGACGGTCATGGGATGCACGCTAACCCATCCACTGTGGGAACCACAACCAGGGCAACAGCTAGAGTCACCAGTCCCATACTGAAAGTGGGAGAAGTACCTGGAAAAGGGGTGAGTGCTGAGCAAGCAACGTTGATCTCCCTCACCCCTCTCCCACATGCAGCACCACAACAGTGGTGAAATGGGTCATACCTGCATTGATGCATACCTAAGTCTCTGCCCCTTACAATGTAACAGGTATGGTAGTTCTACCTAAGACACAGAGGCAAGCACAGGAGCCTGTCAAGTTGAGGAGACAGGGAAGTATAGCCCAAAAGAGGGAGCAGATCAAGGTTCCAGGGGGAGCACTAAGCAGCAAGGCTATAATTAACCTAACAAACAAGGAGAACAACCAATCTAACAGTCACACACTGGTGATAATGATGCTCACAGACTTGACAGATATACTTGAGCATGGTAAACGCAAAAGGGAAGACGTGAAAGCTATGCTAAGTGAAACAAAGGAAACCAGGGTTCAAATCAGTGATTTGGAACGTAAGAAATAAACAGTCAAGCAGTACAGAATGAGGAAATAAAAATTGAAAAAAATGAGGAGAGGCTTAGGAACCTCTGGGACAACTTTAAACATACCAACATCTGAATCATAGGGGTGCTAAAAGGAGAGCAAGAAATAGAAAACTTAAGAGAAACAATAATGAAGGAAAACTTATCTGATTTGGCAAAAAGTTTAGACATGCAAGTCCAGGAAGCACAGTCCCAAACAAGCTAGATCTAAAGAGGACCACATCAACACATCATAATATGCCAAAGGTTAAAAATAAAGAGAAAATCTTAAAAGCAGCCAGAGAAAAGCAGAGAGTTACTTACAAAGGGGTTCCAATAAAACTATCAACTGATTTCACAAAAGAAACTTTGCAGGCAAGAAGTATTTAAAGTGGTGAAAAGCAAGGACCTATAACCAAGATTACTCTATACAGCAAAGCTATTATTTAGAATGGAGGGGCAGAGAAAGTGCTTCCCAAACAAGGTAAAACTAAAGGAGTTCATCATCACCAAGCCATTATTATGAAATGTTAAAGGGACTTATTTAAGAAAAAGAAGGTCACAACCATGGACATTAAAATGACAACAAGCTCACAACCACCAACAACAGAACCTAAGAAATAAAAACAAAAACTAAGCAAACAATCAGAATGGGAACAGAATCATAGGTATGGGGATCATTGGGAAGGTTATTAGCTAGGAAGAGGATGGTGGAGAATTGGGGGGAAAGGTGCAGGGGTTATTAAGAAGCATAATTAATAGGTACAAAATAGATATGGGGATAAATGGCAAGAATAGTACAGGAAAGGGTGAAGCCAAAGAAGTTACACGCACAACCCACAGACATGAACTAAGGCAGGGAGGTGGGATCGCTGGAGAAAAGGGGAGCACTGGATGGAGGAGAGCAAAGGGGGAAAATATGGAGGCAAGTGTCACAGAATGATCCAAAAAAAAACATACTTTAAAAAATAGGTTGAGGCCCTGGCTGGTGACAGTGGATAAGACACCAGCCTGAGAATCCAAAGTTTGCTGGTTCGATTCCCCAGCCAGGGCACATAATCAGGTTGCAAATCAGATCTCCAGCCAGATCCATAGCTGGAGGCAAGCCAAAAGCAACCGTACACTGATGTCTCTCTCCCTCTCTGCCTCTCTCCCTACCCCTCTCTCTGGAAATAATAAATAAAATCTTAAAAAAAAAAAAAAAGGGTTGAAATAAATGGAAAAATGTGCACACAGTACTGTGCAGTCTTTACTAAATTAGCCCCTATACTTATGCCATGTTATATCTAGCTAATAAAGTTGTTGCTAGATTTAATTCATGTAATCTTAAGAGTTTTTTAAAGCACTGTTATGTATACATATTAAGTAACCAATACACTTAACTGTTATGTTTGAGGCACTTTGTTTCTTAAAGGTAGTATTTTCTCCCCATTTTGAGGTGATATAGCAAGGACTGTGTCTTGCACTACTGTGCATATTTGTCTCGTAGGTTGCTTGATTTTTCAGTATCTTCTATATGTATGCATTTTATCTCAAGTTTTATATTTTCATTCAACTCATTGACTATAATGGCTCTTATCTCTTATCTTTATTTTAACTCTGCTTTGTGGTGCCTCTATGTAATGATAATAAGTGAATCATTTTATTTGAAGTAATCTGGACTATTGTTGTAGAATTTCCAAATGAAATTATATTCTCAATTTTTTTCTGGGATTTTAAGAAAATGTTCAAATTCTCCAGAGTTATTCTTTCATAAATTATTATTCACATAATGAATATAGATATCCTTTATCATGTTAGTTACCTTTTTAGCATGAGGACTTTTTGAAGAATGTGTAGGCACCTAAGCAATATGTAGTCTTATATTAGTATTTAAGTTAAATGAGATTCCTTTCAAATAGATAATAGAAATAGACATTTCTAGTAATGAAAGCCCCCAAATTGTTAATGCTTGGGAAAATGTATTAATGCTATAGCAAACTTCATTATTCAAATGTGAACTTACCAAATCTCAACCCCAACAGATTCTTAAATAGTTCAGTGGTTAGTTTAGGACCACATGGAAGTCAGCCACAAGTTCAAGAAATAACTAGAGTACTATTCTACAAAAAAATGTTTTAAGTCCTAGGGTTTTTTTTTTTTACCTCAAATTAGTAGATATCATCATTTCTACTCTGTGGGGATAAGCTCAGCACTGCAGATGCCCTTATTTCTGAAGGCTTCACCTGGTGAAATAGTACAGAGGAGAAACAGGGTACTGAGGAAAATAGGACCTCTTTTCTGCATGTCACAAAAAAAAAAATAAAAATAAAAAAACCTATCTAAGATGGAAACTTCAAAAAGAGTAAGTTGTAGTTCCAGTAGCTTAAAATAAAGTTGAATTGTATTGGAGGGGGTGGGATCTGACTCAGAAACCAAATTCTATTTTTTTTTAAGATTTTATTTATTTTTTAGAGAGAGGTGTAAGGAGAGAGGCAGAGAGGAAGAGAGACATCAATGCATGGTTGCCTTTCACCTGCCTCCAGCCACAGACCTGGCTGGAGACCTGGCTGGAGACCTGGTCATTTGCCTTGCCTGGGAAATTGAACCAGCAACATTTGGGTTCATAGGCTGGCATCTTATCCACTGTGCCAGGGCTTCAAATTCATTTTTTACTGTTGGTTTGGCACTGCCTCCAAGACAGCTTCACGAAAATGAGTTCTGCAATACACCATTTCTGTGATAGATTTCACAAAAACAACATTCAAGAGGAAAATAAGTTTTAAACAAAAAGAAAAATGCTAAATTTACTACAATATGTCTAAAATGTTATCATTTAACATGTAATAATTATATAAGCTATTGACATATTTTAAATTTTTTGTATTAACTCTTCAAAATCCAGTATGTACTTTATAGCATATCGCAATTTGAACTAGCCACATTTTAAACAGCTCCCATATTGAACACTGCAGATTTTAAGAATAAAGAAGAAGCCCTGGCTGGTAGCACAGTGGATAAGGCGCCAACCTGCGAACCCAAAGGTCACCGGTTCGATTCCCCAGCCAGGGCACATAACCAGGTTGCAAGCCAGGTCTCCAGCCAGGTCTGTGGCTGGAGGCAGGTGAAAGGCAACCATACATTGATTCTTCTCTCCCCCTCTGCCTCTCTCCCTCCCCTTTCTCTGGAAATAATAAAATATTAACAAAAAAAAAAAAAAAAAAAGAATAAAGAACACTAAATCTTTTGGGAATGAAAATAAGAGTTTATTTATTTATTTATTTATTTATTTATAGCTCAGGAGAATTCTGCCTATAACCAAGTATATGTAGGGTAGGACCTAGGAAGGATAATTATGATACGAGATTTTCAGGGATAAGAAATGAAAGAAACTAGACCAAAATATTTCTAATAGAAATTTTTGAAGGTAAATAATTAAATTATGTTATTAGACAGTCACAGGAGTAGAAATATTTTTTCTAGTGTAATATTTGTAAAAATATGTATGTGTGTAAAAATATTTGTGCATGTGTTTTGTCATATTGCAATTGATATTTAAAATAATTTTTAAACAAATGAATTAAGCATTTTGAAATAAAAGAAAACTATTAACATGATTTGAGAAGCTGGCAGGAGGCAATAATTAAGTGGTGAATTGTCTGGATGTGAATAAAAAGGGAAAGAAAAAAAGTACACATTGGTGGTTATAGAATAGACAGGGGGATATTAAGAATAATAAAGGAGCCCTGGCTGGTGGCACAGTGGATAAGGTGCCAGCCTTTGAACCCAAAGGTCGCTGGTTCAATTCCCAGCCAGGGCAACATAACCAGGTTGCAAGTCAGGTCTCTAGCCAGATCCATAGCTGGAGGAAGGTGAAAAGCAACCATACATTGATATTTCTCTCCCTCTCTGTCAGTCTCCCTTCCCTTCTCTCTGAAAAATAATAAATAAAATCTTAAAAAAAAAAAAAAATAATAAAAGAAATAGAGAAGCCAAAGAACTTACATGCATGATGCATGGACATGAACTAAGCAGGGGGCAAATAATGGGGATGGAAATTGAGGGCTACCAGGTAGAGGAGGGCAAAGGAGTAAGATTGGGGCATCTGTAATAGCAAAATCAATGAAATATATTTTTTTAAAAAGAATACGTCAGGCCCTGGCTGGTGGCACAATGGGATAAGGTGCCGGCCTGCAAACCCAAAGGTCACTGATTAAAATCCCAGCCAGGGCACGTAACCAAGTTGCGAGCCAGGTCCCGTGGCTGGAGGCAGGTGAATGGCAACCATACATTGATGTCTCTCTCCCTCTCTGCCTTTCTCCCTTCCCTTCTCTCTGGAATTAATAAATAAAATCTTAAAAAAAAGAAAAGAAAAAGAATACATAAGAATGTGGTTCTTTAAAAAATAATGCTACAGTGCCGGCCTGCGAACCCAAAAGTCGCTGGTTCGATTCCCAGCCAGGGCAACATAATCAGGTTGCAAGCCAGGTCTCCAGCCAGGTCTGTAGCTGGAGGCAGGCGAAAGGCAACCGTACATTGCCGTCTCTATCTCTGTCTCTGCTTCTCTCCCTTCCCCTCTCTCTGAAAAATAAACAAAATCTTTAAAAAAAAAAAATAATAATAATAATAATAATAATGCTACATAAGTAGTTACAGAATTTTGTCTGGGCCTTTGCTTGTACATTGTTTAAACATTGATTGGAGAAGCTTAAAAGACTTATTCTGTTCCATCTCTGATGTTTCATTTAGCTTTTTAGGAAGTCAGACTGCTGAAGAATATTAAAAATGATTTTATTGTCTCAGATCTGAATCACCTAAAATTAGTTGATTTCCCTCGACAACCAAATTGGTATAATTCTGGACTGAATTTGGTCTTCTACCCATATGTTAGTGAGTACATTTGTATCTGTGGAGTGCTGTAAGCCTTTCAGAAATGAATAGACTTAAAGAGGGATTTGGGGTTTTTTTTCTCCTTTAGATCATAGGAAAATGAAATTTGAAATAGTTTATTTGGTGGATAGTAATAAAGCCAGAAATCTGTATTGAATATGAGGTTTAATTCTGGGAATCTAAAAAATCTTTTTCTTATAAATTTTACCTGATATTAACAAAAGTGTATAGCTTTTTGTAACTTTTAAGTAATAATTTCTTCATAGCAAGTCATTTGACCTGAATTATCAAGGACATTAAAGATGGAAGACAGAACTCATTAATTGTGGTTTCACTCCCATATTCACTATTTTCATTTCTCTTTGAACAGGTTATTCCTTTCAACAGCTTTTGATGAAATATAGGAATATATTTTTACGTAAGCAATTATCTTAAGTTAAAAGGTGTAGGAAAGTTAAATATCAGATTAATGATAGCCATGTTGTATTGTTTAATAGGCAGTGAAATCAGCTGTGCAGACCATCACTGTTGGAGGCGTGAGCACATCACAATTTAAGACAATTATTCCTCTGGCAACTGCTCCCAATGTCCAGCAGATCCAAGTGCCTGGAAGCAAGTTTCATTATGTCCGACTTGTTACTGCCACAACAGCCAGTAGCTCAACCCAGCCAGTTAGTCAGAATCCCAGTACAAACACTCAGCCTCTTCAGCAAGGTTAGTAACCATTTTCTAAAAATTGGCAGTTAATGCTTTGACCATGACTAAAGAACATCTCAGTCCTTGCTGAAATCCTGATTAAGTATGACATTTCACCTGCGAGTTTGAATCAGCAGCTGTTATAGAAAGCAGTGAAATAGAATCATGGTTTTTATGTTTTCTGTTAGAAGGTAGTATAGTACACAGTGTGCTATACAACCAGATAATCATAATTATTCATCAATTTATGGTTGGCCATTTTATTGCTAGTTTAAAGCCAATTGGATAAATTTAGATGAAACCAGATTATCTTATTTCTAAAGTATGAAGATGCTTAATAAGGTTTGGGTCAGCTGAAATGACCAATAGGCAAGGTATAAATAATAAGTAAGAATTTATGTCACTTATATTCTCATTTTGAATCTGTAATTGCTAATAAAAAACCATTGAACTATTCTGTTATTTTGCTTAGTTGTATTTTTTCCTGGAAGGTGTTTCTGTTTATAATCCTTTCATTTTCTGATTGTGTTTAATCCTTTCTACCACTTGAAACACAGACTCAAGCAATATAACCTTTCTCCATATTTAAAAAATTTAGCATTGTGAAAGAATCAGGATAGTTTGTAGTTTAGATCCTAATTTTTTCCTTTGGAAGACTGCTGCATATTCTAGTGACATCAAAAAAGCAGTCAGTATCATGATTTATTGTTTACTGGGTGTAATAGAAGAATTAAAGACTACTTCTTTAGTCTTTTTTATTAAGGAATCAGAGGGCTGGAGCTATCTATTGCTGATAAATAGCTAGTTTACCTAAGGAAAAATCTGTTTGTAAGTTATTGATGGGAGAAAAATGGAGGACCCATGAGGGAAACATTTTTAGTGTATATTCCGTACATTACAGTTAGACAAATTAAATAATTACATTTTCACATCCCTTTCTAAACTGATTGTGGGGGAAAAAATTTTATTATAGTGTTCTTAATGAGAGGAAAAATGAAACCCACTGCTGCCTAGGGAATCATTTTATATTCTCTGTTTTTAAACTTAACAGGGTACTAATAGAACTGTTGGGCTAGCCAAAAAGTTCATTTGTTTTTTTCTGTAAGATGGCTCTAGTAGCACTTAGTTGTCTTTAACTTCATTTGAAACAATTTTGTTACATTACATTGTAACAACTGTCATATCAGTATGCATTTAAAAATCATATCAGGATGGGTGTAATACAACAATAAAATTAAATTAAAAATCATATCAAAATTGGTGAATTTTTGTGTAGACATTTTAATATTGAAGATGGAAAAAAATACTCAACATTTTTGGCATATTATGTTTTATTATTTCAAGAAAGGTAAAGACACAGCTGAAACACAAAAAAAGATTTGTGCAGTGTATAGAGAAGGTTCAGTGACTGACAGAATGTGTCAGAAGTGGATTGTGAAGTTTTGTACTAGAGATTTCTCATTGGATGATACTCCATAGTCTGGTAGACTAGTTGGAATTGATAGCAATCAAATAGAGACACTGAGAACAATCAACATTATACCACATAGGAGAAGCAAGCATACTCATAATATCCAAATCAGTAGTTATTAGTGAAAATGAAAAATGTGTCTTATTTTACAGAAAAAAAAAAGTGGACTTTTTGGCCAAGCCAATATTACAAGTTCAATTTCATTTCCTTAGATATCATAAAGCAGTCATTAGATACAATTGGTTATATTTTATATATGTGTTTGTATGTACACAATATGCTGAGTGCTCATTTCCATTGTAATGTTAAGACTAATTTACTCATGAAAAAATAAGCCTTTGGTAGTAAGCAGAAAAGGGAGCTGAAGATGCAAGAAGAGCAGAGGAATGAGTTAGACTTTTTATAATTCCAGCGTATTCCTTCTCTAGTGGTGCCTTCTTTTTCAACTTCGTGTCTTTTTTTTTTTTTTCAGCTTCTCTCTATATTCTTTGCCTCCTGGAAATTCCTTATCCCACCCTCCTCCCTCTCCACTTCCCTCCTCTTTCCTTTTTGTGCTTTCCACCTTCAATTTTCCCTCTGTTTTCTCCAGTTCATCTCTCCTGCTCCTTCTCTTTATATAACCTCTTTCACACACTTACATACCCTTTACTCATGTGATTTTATCTTTCCTATTTTTCTAACCCATAAAAGATCTGGGTATATTTAATATAATATCACAGGAATAATAAGTTAAATTTACAGTTTTTATTAGAGATACACTAATAGTTGCTCTAGTTTATCAAATATTTTATTATGTCTTTCTAAGAGCTTAATTTTCTATGAGTGATTTACTTATACCTAAGGGAATTGGGCTCATGTTTTCCACTAAAGCTACACAAAAATCAGTGTTCAAGGCTGCGGCTGTTAATTGCCACCTGGATGACAGGCAGCTTTGTAGAAAAACCCAGAAGAGTGCTTGGTTAACTTTTTAGAATATAATTACCATCTTTGTGAGGGAGGAAATCAATTTAAGAAATTAGGAAGTCTCAAGAACTTGCAGGTATGATTTCTGAAGTTTTGAAGGGGCTGTTCTAAAAGGAACAGAATTCCTGTGAAAAACTTAAGATTATGCCAGCTTCAATGGAAACTGCAATAATAATAATATCAAAGAGGATGAGACAGGCAGACTGCTAACTTACTGTAGAATGTCAATATGACCCCCCCACCCCCAGGTAATTTATAGTGTTGTTTTCTTCATTCCCCAGGTTTCAGTTAAAACTCAGAATGCACATGTCAAACTAATGTAAACCTAGGTTTCCAAATTCTCTAGCTCTGTGTGCACTCCAGCACAAGGATAGTTATCCTTTCTTTATTATCCAGATAAGAATCATCTGAGTCTGAGGACAGGCCACGCACGCCTTTCCCTTTATTTCACAGACCAATAGGGAGCTCTTAACATTCTTCTAATTGAACTACTTCAGAATCCCTACTCTATGTACAAGTGGTGTAGGGATTCCACTCTTCCATGTCCCAAGCATGAAATCAGGTTTTTAATTCATCTTTTAATTCCCTCAGTATTGCTGAGACCAGTCTACAATGGTTATTGTAACTTTGCTAAAGATAAAATGAGGAGAATTGAACGGAACAGGAAACTTTAAAATTAAGTATCAGATGTCACAGTTCTTATAATTTATGATCATACACTCTTTGTATAGCAACTTTGTTGAGATATAATTCTTACCCACTGTAAAATGACCTTTGTTAAGCAAACCATTTTAGTAGTGTCTTGCGTATATTCAAGGATATGCAATCATCACCACCAATTAGATTGTCTTCCTTCCCCAATCTCCCTTGGTTGTCACCTTGCTGCAGGGGCCTGCTCCCTTTTAGTTCAGAGTACTTTAATATTCTTCCAGGACTCTCAACTTTTGGTCTTCAGTCATCAACCCCTCTTAAGCCTTTCTATCAAAGGAAACCTTTTTTATTTTTCTTGTGTGGTTCACAGCATTTAGATCCCATCTTCTTAATCCCTCACTTTCAAATCAGGCTGTAGACCGTTCACATAAATAAAGTCTGAAGGGATTTTTTTCTGTCTTTCTAAATCCCTGTTTTTTAGACCCTGGGAGTGGGAGTAGGCATTGTGAAATGTTATATTTCTTCTGGTCTAAACATAATAGGTCTAGTGCTAATCTGTCCTGAATTTCATCACAGTATTTTTCTGTCAGGTTTCACCTTCCCTTTAAATCAGCTCTTCACTCAATTTTTCATTTTAGTAGCCTTCATTTTCCCAACTACTTGAAAGTTTAGCAAAAACTTCACATCCCTTATACTTAAAATTTCTGCCAACCAAATGATTGATTGGTTTATATGCTCTCATCTCCACCATGTCTCTGCAGCAGATCTCTTTCCATTCCTAATGCTGTCACCCCAGGTTAGACCCTCCTTTTTTGCATTCTTCTAATTTTCCTTGTTTCTTATAATTCCATTCTGTTTTACACACTGCTTCCAAATATAATTTCTTTTTGTGCTATTTCATTAGTATGTCTGTACTTCAGGATCATTAGAAACTCATTCCCTACCACATTAAAAATATAGATTTCTACCCTGACGTTCAAGGTCCTCAATACAGCTGCAATCTGCCTTTTTGCCTGTGCTTGCCTACTTTAACCCTGGGCTCTAAACAGACTGGTCTATTCAACATTTTGTGAAATGCTTTGCAGCTTCCCAACATCCACCTCCACTTCTCATGCTTCAACCTCTGCATGGAATGTCCTCCCTGAGTCTGTGTGCCCTCTCTGCAACCTGTCTACTGATGAGGACCCACCTCAGATACTATGCCCTCGATGCATTCTTTCCATACTCCTATTCTGTCAATTATATGTATATTCTGTCTCCTTTGCACTGCCACAGCACTGTCTCTCTCTTATTTTTTTAGCAGTTTCAATTTTATTTGGTACTGCCTAATCTGCTGTACTTGAATATAATCTCTTTGAGCAGGTATCTTGTACTTTAGTTTCCCTGGAACGCTGTCCACAATGCCATTTATATAGTAGTAATGGTTGTAGTAATAAAAACAGTAACAATAATGGCATCTAACATTTATTGAGCACTTACTATTGTTGGGAACTATTCTAATAAGTTTTTATGAATCAACATATTTTATCCTCATACTCTTTTAAGGGAGATACTACCTCCATATTGCAGATGGAAATACAAAAAGAGTTGAAACAGTTAGAAAGTAGCAGAATTGCGATTTGAACCCCCAGGGTTTAATGATTTAAGAGCTCACACATATTCTTAACATTCCTGCTATGCTGCCTTTTAGACAGTTCTCTGCAAATAATGAATTATATGAGAATGGTATTTTCTTTTGTTTGAATACTAACACAGCAATTAGAAATAGTGTAGAACAGCACTGTTACCCAAGCTCCTGAAAGACAGGTTTTTAAATTTATGCAGTGTTTCATTTCACTGTATTTGGCAGTGAATGTATAAATCATCTGAATACAGATTGAAGTATTTTTGGAAGAATGTCTTAAATGAAAAAATTCCTTCATAGAGTGACTATGATATTTTAAATACTACTTTCTAAAAGTAAATTGTCCCTTTTTTCCCCTTTTTCAAAAAGCGAAACCCGTGGTTAGTACCACTCCAGTGCGGATGTCAGTTCCACTTGTATCTACACAGTCTGTCAAACAAGTGAGTATCACATAACTTTTTTCTCAGTCTTATCTCAAAAAGACCATTTGCTCTTAAAATTTAAATTTTTTTTTTTTTTTTTTTTTTTTTTTTTACATTGAGCTCTGGCCAGTTATATTAAAGAAAATTTTTGCATGATTCACTTTAAACCAGCCTGTTCTGCCATGCTTCTAATGATACCAGAATCACCTGGATCAATGATAGTGGTGTACATACGCTGTAATATTTTCCACATGCTCTGTGTTATTGCCACTGTAGTGATGGATGCTGGTATTAGCCCACATGGTGTAGTGGTTAGATTTCCTCAGGTCTGGACAGTTGTTGAGGAGGAAGACCAGTTTTACTTAGCCTTGTCTGATCTTTTTCATGTACTCCAGCATGTATTTTCCACTTTTCATAACAAGTTGGGGTCTAGAGTTTATCAACTCTAGCAACTTTTTTTGTTTTTTTTGTGGCTACCATCTTCCTGCCTCATGTACAGCATGGACCCCAACCAAAAGCAGCCACAAAGATGGTTACAGGTGAAAATTAAGATTTAAGTACAATAGATATATACTAAATTGAGAAGTTGTGTAATTTATTTTATTTATTTATTTTATAAAAGATTTTATTTCATTATTTTTAGAAAGAGGGGAAGGGAGAGACGCAGAGAGGGAGAGAGACATCAATGTGTGGTTGCTTTTCACCTGCCTCCAGCCACAGACCTGACTGGAGACCTGGTTTGCAACCCTGTTATGTGCCCTGGCTGGGGAATCGAACCTGCGACCTTTGGGTTCGCAGGCCGGCACCCTATCCACTGTGCTACCAGCCAGGGCCGTGTGTAATTTATTTTTATAATTATTGATAACTTTCTCTTTTTTTAAGGTTGTTCCAAAACCAATCAATCCAACTTCACAAATAGTTACTACTAGCCAGCCACAGCAACGTCTTATCATGCCTGCCACCCCACTGCCACAGATCCAGCCAAATCTCACGAACCTGCCACCAGGCACTGTGCTGGCACCAGCTCCAGGGACAGGAAACGTGGGTTATGCGGTGCTTCCCGCTCAGTATGTTACTCAGGTATGAGACAAAAATGAAGTCATTGCACTTTCAAAAGGATAATTGAGTCTAAGATAGCTAGTGCTGTCACATTTGGTAACTATTCAAAACTATCTAACTCAGTATGTTTTTTAATTGATTTGAGAGGGAGGGAGGGAGGGAGGGGAGAGAAAGAGAGAAATGTTGACTTGTTGTTCCACTTATTTATGCATTCATTGGTTCTTGTATGAGCCCTGACTATGATCTGACTCACAGCGCTGGCATACAGGGACAGTGCTCTAACCAACTGGGCTATCTGGCCAGAGCCATTTGGTCATCTTTAGATCAAAGCTGCAGATCCGGTTGGCTGGCTTGGGTTAAGAGTGTTGCTTCTAGGAAGAGAAATTTTCTTTTTCATGTAAGAATCAAGCAAATTAGTGCCATGTTCTAAGTTGTGGAATTGATCTCAGAATATAAGAGAGAGACAGAATGAAAGGTACCTTGGAGTATGTTATATAATACTGACTTAAAAAATTAATGTTCAGTAATACAACAACAATAAAATTAAAAAAAAAAAAAAAATTAATGTAGCTCAGTGAATTGAGTGCCAGTCTGCAAACCAAAGAGTCACCAGTTTGATTCCCAGTCAGAGCACATGCCTCAGTTGCAGGCCAGGTCCCCACTGAAGGGTGCACAAAAGACAACCACACATTTATGTTTCTGTCCCTCTCTTTCTCCCTTGCTTCTCCTCTCTCTCAAAATAAATAAGTAAATAAATAAATAAATAAATAAAATTTTAAATTAACATTCAGTATTTTTATTATTAGCATCTTTTTTTTTTCCAAAGATTTTATTCATTATTTTTAGAGAGAAGGGCATGGAGGGAGAAAGGGAAAGAAGCATCAGTGTATGGTTGCCTTTCACCTGTCTCCCGCTGGGGACCTGGCTGGAGACCTGGCTTGCAACCTGGTTATGTGCCCTCACTGGGAATCGGACCAGCAACCCCTTGGTTCTCAGGCTAGCACCAATCCATTAAGCCACACTATCCAGGTCTATTATTAGTTATCTCTTATGTTAGAATCTGTGTTATGTAGAAATTTAGTTATTGTGCATTGTAACTTCACATTTTCTATAACTTACAATGTAGTGAATGATCAACATACTAAATTTTATTCACAAGTAGATGCATAGCCTTTTTTAAGCCAATACACTTTATTACATTACTTTAAGGACATTTATTTAGAATTATCTAATTCTGATAACATACTCCTCTCTGGAGAAATTTATTATATTCGTACCATGTTGTACTTTAAAATGTTCACATTTTTAAAAAAGATTTTATTTATATTTTTTAGAGAGGGGAAGAGAGAGAGACATCAATGTATGGTTGCCTTTCACCTGCCTCCAGCCAAGGACCTGGCTGGAGACCTGGCTTGCAACCTCATTACATGCCCTGGGCTGGGGAATTGAACCACCGACCTTTGGGTTCATAGGCTGGTGCCTTATCCACTGTGCCACCAGCCAGGGTAAAATGTTCACATTTTAATGAATATTAATTTGGATTTTCAGAAAAGCTTTAGAAAAGCTCCATAATGTCGTATGTTTGCATTGAAATTCTTCATTCTGTTTTTCCTATTTTAGATGAATTTGTGCTTTTTTAATCATATCTGAGAACATTGCCTGTTTTTAAAATTATGGTAAAAGTTGTCTTTTCTTACATGCAGCTACAGCAGTCTTCATATGTGTCTATCGCAAGCAACTCTAACTTTACTGGTACACCAAGTATTCAGACCCAGGCAAGGCTCCCATTCAATGGGTAAGTATTTAGAAAACGTGTAAGTTAAGTTGTTAGATCAGGTTAAATGCAGCTTGAAATACATGTATTTCAAATCTCATTTATTTGATTTTTTTTCCCTCAAAACTATGTGAGCACTCCTCTGTGTAGTACTTTTTATCTTGAAATACTTTAACAGAAAAGTTACAGGAATAGTCAAAAGAACTCCCAAATATTTTTTTGGAGGACCACCTCTTGAGAAGCCTGTTTTAGTCATTAGCCAACACTGTTATCAGTGCCAACCCAGGGGTGCCCCACCCTCCAGAGGAGCCCTCCACCACACATTGTGAATAATTGTACTTTCACCAACCTTGAAGGTTTTACTCCTTCCCACCTCCCCACTTCAAGCCAAGCTTTCTGCTCAGGATGAATTTCTGGAGTTTTCCCAGGCATGATCTAGGGGTGGGGTGGCATGGATGAAGTGATATGTGCATGGACTTTTAAAATTTTAATAGTCATGTGTTTATTTTCATGTATTAAATAGTAGCTCATCAAAGAAAATAATTCCCAGATACCTTCTTTCTGGATTCACCAATTTTACATGTGGTTTATTATTCTCTGTCTCTGCTCTCCTTTCTTCGCCACTCCTCTCCTCTCCCTTTCCCACCCCGAATATATTTTTTAAATAATACTAGTTTTTAAGTTGTTGTATTAGTTCCTTGCTTTTTTAATTTGTTTATTCTTTTTAATCTGTTGCTTTGTGCCTTTGCAGTATTGGATGAAATCAGTGTACTTCTCCTTCCCCTTCAAATTCCAGCCCCACACACCCTCTTCTACACACTGTCTTTTACAATGGAATCTAACACATTTTGAGATTTCAACTTTAGTTTTCTGAAGGAAGAGTATTTTATTTGGAATCTTCTGTCAAAAGTATTGATGACGTCCTTCTACCCCACCCCCAAATCTTGGCTCTCTGCCCCTCTCTTTATGTTACAACTTACTTTTGGACTTAATGTAAATGGAACAACATAGCAGACATTATTAGAGATGGATACATTTGTTAAAACTTTATCTTAGGAAGAATTTACAAGTTGGCAACTTTCCTAATTTAGAAGATTTTTTTTTTTTAAGATTTTATTTATTATTTTCAGAGAGAGAGGAAAGGAGAGAGGCAGAGAGGGAGAGAAACATCAGTGTTGAAGTTATTTTTAATTGATTAAAATGTATATCTTTTTTGTGTGTGTCTGTATAGCATAATCCCATCAGAGTCTGCCAGTCGACCCAGAAAACCCTGTAATTGTACAAAATCGTTGTGTTTGAAATTGTAAGTCTTTTTACTACTGCATCCTCATTTGATATACCTGAAAATGCTTTTAAAAATAAATTGAGTTAAGTAAACTTTCTTAACAGACCATTTCTGTAAGTCAGTAATTTAAATAAACATTCAAGTTTGAGTATTTGAGAACATGACAGTGTGAAATTCTGTTTCCTTTGTTCAGAAAGAAATAATTGTAGAGTCTTTACGATAGATGAGGCACAGGTGTAGGGGTTAGGGACACAGCAGCAGGACATAGTTTCTGTCCTTAATACCAATAAATTTGACCTTATTTATTACCTTTATAATTTGATCTCCTGAATGAGGTGTAAATCTGAGTAGTTTTTTTAATGGCTGGATGATTAATTTGCTTTTTAGTACTGACCTAAGAGATCTGATATGAAACAATTAAATGAAAAGTACTCGTCTTATGGGAGTTTAGAATCCAAAGAATCATGACAGTAGTTCAAGTGAGCAGGTTCCACTAATAGAATGTAGCCAATGTTTCTTTTTCATGATTTTGAAATAACTTACTTTGGGGCACATAAAATCATGTAGCTCATGTGTTGACAGCTTTTGCTACTGGAACTAAGTTTCTAAACTAGAATTCTGTGAGCCAGTGACTTTAATTTTGAGTTTTATCATGTTGTTGACAATTATGTTAATTCTAAGTATCTCTGAATACATTTCTGAGATGCTTTACCATATACGTGGTATAATGCTATTAGATAATTTATAGTTGTGTTTATTTTAACAATTTTTTTACATAACTTAAACTGACTTTTATATTCCAGATATTGTGATTGCTTTGCAAATGGTGAATTTTGTAACAACTGCAATTGTACTAATTGTTACAATAACTTGGAACATGAAAATGAAAGGCAAAAGGCAATAAAGGTGATTTTATTTTCACTTAACTGACAAAAAGTTTTTACCTCTTACATAAAACTCAGTTGTACAAAGAAAATTATTTCCCTTTGCAGTATTTAAATTTAATGTCATGTGATTAAATTTCACTTGATATTTGATCTGTTTTGATAGGCATGCCTTGACAGAAATCCAGAAGCTTTTAAGCCAAAAATAGGGAAAGGAAAGGAGGGAGAATCAGATCGACGTCACAGCAAAGGATGTAATTGCAAACGATCAGGATGTCTTAAAAACTACTGTGAATGCTATGAGGTGAGATGCTGGTTGGGAAAAATCAGCTGATCAATTTTTGAAAATGTTAGAAAGGGCATACTATAAAAATTTACTTGAAAATTGGGAAATTGCTTTGCTATTGTAGTTTGAAAATGTACATTAGTTGGCTGCCCTTATATGAGGAAGACCTTCTGACCTGTCAAGCAAGGCTCAGAGAGTGATACAGGCCTGCTTTTTTTTTCTTCTTTTCTTTCTTTCCTTTTTTTTTTTTTTTAAACAAATTAAAGGCAAGACATTTCACAAGTAAAAAGCATACATATCTCTTTATTGTGATACCTGCTCTATTGCAGTAGTCTGGAACCAAACCCATAATATCTCTTAGGTATGCCAGTACCTTGGTTTTGTCATTATAGTTTGGGTTCTTATTAGCTCATTTACCAGTTTATAACTTCTTGATCAGAGCACCAATTTACTGATTTTCAATAATAATAATAACATCACAGTGGATTAGAAACTATAGTGGTTCTCAACCGAGGATCAGTGCTACTCATTCTGCTACACAAAGGCTTTTAGGAAATACAAAAGCTCTGCATTTTAGGGTACAGTCCCAAAAATAGAGACTTATTTTGTCCAAATACCAGTGGTGCACTGTTTAAGAACAATGCTCGGTGGAAAATAAATTATGTTAAGTTGTCTTAATGAACATAAAAATAGAAAGGAGGAATGTGGACTGTTGCTGGAAGAAGCCATTGGTCAATGGTGAGGTGATTGCATCTGTTTTTACCATTTTACCATCCCACTCAACTGGCTGTTTTTATTTATGGGTCAAGCATTTTTTCTGAAAAAAGAAGTTGAAACTCTCCTTTGATAGATGCCATGTCAGTTTCCCCCATCTTGCTTCAGACAAAGTACTATGTAATTTACTATTTTTATTTTCAAAGCTTAAATATAAGAATCTAGTCATGCCTGAGAGTAGTCCAGGTTCTGTAATTGATTTCTTGGTGCACCTGAAACTGACAATCTTTGGGGTTGAATCATTTCTACAGTTGGCTTTTCTTGTCTGGTATATTTTTATTCTTTAAAATTTTATACTCAGAGAGAGATCTTATTTTTAGTTTTGGCAGAAGGCTTACTGGAACTTGGTAAGGTAATAACCACCAAGGACCACACTCTCCCTTGGTAAGGTTTGCTCTGCTCCAGGAGTATGCACCTGCGGTTCAGGGCCCCTCTTGTCAGAGTAAAGGTTTGTGCACTGAATTCTCTGTGTAATGAAGTCTTCATTTATGTATTGCATAGATCAAATACTCCATTCAAGAAGTGTAGTGAAGTAACATCTAAAACCAGTATGAGTGAAAATTACATGTAATCAAGATTAATGTTGAAAGCCTCTTAAATAATATCTCAGAGTTCCACCGCCAGTTTTTCATCCAGTGTTAGAAAAGATTGACTTGTTTGAACAGCTGATTAAATAGGGGGCTTTTGTTAGTAAGCCGTATATATAAAAATTGTCATGAACATGTAAAAATGTAAGCCATAAAACCAAATCCCCCAAAAAAAAAAAAAAAAGGAAATTGACGTAAAAAGCTGGGTTGAAAGGGTAAAGAAACCCTTCCATGTGTATGGCAGTGAACAATCTACATGCTAGGCATATGAAATTCAAACATATGTAAACTAATAATTTAATTGAACTGGTTAACAAGTCTGTGAATCAACAGAAGTAAAAAAGGCAGTAGATTGGTTGAATATATTAAAAGAGAGAGCTGCCTGTATGTTGCAATAAAATCCTTGACATTCAGGACATACATGATGTCTTTGTTCTAAAAGACCAAGAAATAAAAAATATTTGGAATATACTGAATTATGACTAGTAGTAGCTAATAGGCTCACTATGAATTAGCTGCAATGTTGTCTGACAGTTTGTGTTGAATTGGTCTTTTGAATTGAACTGGCTTTTTTGGTCCAGTTGGTCTGCATCTGGATAGCATATTTATGTTCTTTTCACAGAGCTTGTTGATTGAATTTGTGACTGTTTACGTTATTTAAATGGTTGTGTCTTTTCTTAGGACCTTCCACCCCAATCCCCCACTTTTTTTTTTACCACAAAAGAAATTGAATTAGCAAAGCAACATGGATGCCTGGTCATTCTAATTTCTTCTTCCTGAGTTCCTGTTAGATAGTAGTACCTTTCTTATGGTTCTTAAAACTTAATCCAAATTTATGTTATTGGTACATCCGTACCCCTTCCCCTCTCAGGGATTTTATCTTTTCATCATTAGATACTTCTTTTCTTTCTTTCTTTTTTAAGATTTTATTTTTAGAGAGATGGGCAGGGAGGGAAGAAGGAAGAAAGGGAGAGAAACATCAATGTAGTTGCCTTTCACCTGCCTCCAGCCACAGACCTGGCTGGAGACCTGGCTTGCAACCTGGTTATGTGCCCAGACTGGGAATTGAACCAGCGACGTTTGGGTTCACGGGCCGGCGCCATTCCACTGAGCCACCAGCCAGGGCCTTCATCATTTGGTACTTCTTAATTTTGCTTTAGGTAAGGAGTCCCAGACTGGCTCATAGTGATCCAATTAACTCAAAATGTATATCTATTTTTCCCCCGTGATAAATGGAATTTATTAGTGTATTGTAAGAAAGGAGCAGGATAAATGTGTTCATAGTATGATCTGTTTATCTTGCTAGGTGTTATGGAGAGAAACTTTATTTAAATTGAAAATGGGTTTAATGAAGAAAATGAAGCCAACAGAAGATACTCAAATTTACTAGTAGTCTGCAAAGTGAAAATTAAAGGACACTGCAATCTCACTTTATTTCCCCCCAGATGGGTAAACATTAAAAAGAGCTATAATATACATTGTTGGATGTAATGTTAGGAAAGGCTTCCATTACACATTGCTGATGAGATGTGATATCACAGCCTTTTGAAAGAAGAATCTGGCCACATCCATTAAAATTAAAATATACATAACCCTTTGACCACTGAGCCCAATTCTAGAAATGTAGCTCATAGAAATGAAAGTGTCATATATGTAAAAAATACTTCCATGCATTGTTTGTGGTACTCAAAAGCTAGGATTAAAATTCCAAATAATGACCAAATAAGATGTGTCCCATCAATACCAGGGACTAATTCCCACCCACTAACTAGAATGAATTCAGTCTATGCCAGATGACTTGGAAGAAGGGATTCTTTGGGGCATGGTGTGAGAAAAGGAAGATGCAGAAAAGTGGAAATACAATTTTGTAAAACAAACTAGAGTTAGCCAAAAGGTCCCTATGTTTTTTTTTCCGTAAAATAAAAGACACATTTGTCATTTTCACCAATAACTTTATTGATTTGGATATTTTGAGTATGTTGGCTGTCTTCTGTGTGGTATAAGGTTGATTGTTCTCAATTAATGTCTCCATTGATCATTATTGACTTCAACTGGTCTACCTGACCATGGAGAATTGTCCGGCAAAAAATATGCACAAAATTTCGCAAATCACTTTTGACACATTCCATCAGTCACAGCACCTTCTCCATATGATGCACAGATCTTTGAGTGTTTCAGCTGCATTTTTATATTTCTTGAAATAAAAAAGCCAGAATTTTTTGGCAAATAATATGCCAAAAATGTTGCCTATTTTCTTCTATCTTCAATATTAAAACGGCTGCACAGAAATTCAGCAGTTCTGATGTTTTATTTGTTTTGTTTTTTAATGCATGCTAAGCCCTGGCTAGTGTGGGTCAGTAGATTGAGCCCCGGCCTGTGAACTGAAAGGTCATCGGTTCAGTTCCCAGTCAGGGCATATACCTGGGTTGTGGGCCAGATCCCCAGTTGGAGATGTATGAGAGGCAACCAATCAATGGTTGCCTCTCTTTCTCCTTCCATTCCCCCTCTCTAAAAATAAAAATAAAATCTTTTTTTTAATTGCATACTAATATGACAGCTGTCACAATATAATTTAACAAAATTGTCCCATACACCAAAAGGTGGTGGGTTTGATCTCAGGTCAGTTGGGGCATGTTCAGAAGGCAATTGATGTGTCTCTCACATCAATGTTTCTCTCCTTCTCTCTCTCTCTCATGTGCTCACTCTCTCACTTTCCCTTTCCTCCTATCTCTGAAATCAGTAAACACATCCTCAGGTGAGGATTTTTAAAAATTACATAGGCTTTAGATGTACAAATCTATAATTCATCATCTGTATATTGTATTGTGTTCACTGCTCTAAGTTAAGTCTCCTTCCTTCACCATTTATTCCCTGCTAAACCCCTTTCTACCCTCCTCACCTCTTACCCTGTGGTTATCATTGTGCTGTTACCTATGTCTATGAGGGTTTTCTTGTTTTTTCTTAACTCCCTCACTTTTTTTACCCAGCCCCACAACTGCCCTCCCCCCTGACAGCTGTTAGTCTATTCTTGTATCTGAGTCTATTTTTGCTTGTTACTTTATATTGTTCATTTGATTCCATATGAGTGAGATCATATGGTACTTGTCACTCTCTGACTTACTGCACTTAGCATCATGCTCTCCATGTCCATCCATGCTGTTGTAAAGGATAAGATTTCCCTCTTTTTTATGACCAAGTAGTATTCCGTTGTATAAATGTAGCACAGTTGTTTTATACATTCATCTATTGATGAATACTTGAGTTGCTCCCAAACCTTGGCTATTGTTAGTAACGTTGCAGTGAATAAATATAAGGGTGCATATATTCTTTCAAATTAATGTTTTGGGTTTCTGCAGATATATTCCCAAGAGGAGTTGTTGGGTCATAAGGTAGTTCATCTTTAATTTTTTTAGGTAACTCCATGCTACTTTTGGGAGTGGCTGCACCAGTCTGCATTCCCACCAACAACGCATGAAGTATCCCTTTTCCTTGCATCCTCACCAACACTTGTTTATTGATTTATTGACATAGCCATTCTGACAGGTGTGAGATGATACTTCATTGTGATTTTAATTTGCATTTCTCTGATAATTAGTGACATTGAACATCTTTTCATATGTCTGTTGGCCATGTGTACGTCGTTTTTGGAGAAGTGTCTATTTAGGTCCTTCGCCCATTTTTTAATTGGGTTGTTTCTTGGGGTGTTGAGTTTAGTAAATACTTTATAAATTTTGGAAATTAACCCCTTATCAGATGTATAATTGGCAAATATGTTCTCTGATTCAGTGGGTCATCTTACCACTTTTTTGATGGTTTCCTTTGAGGTAGTCCCATTTGTTCATTATTTTTTTCTTTTTGTTTCCCTTGTTCAGGGTGACATATCAGAAAAAAGTATTGATGTGAGAAATGTTTGAGATTTTACTGTGTATGTTCCTAGGATTTTTATGGTTTTGAGTTTTAATATTTAAGTCTTCAATCCATTTTGAGTTTACTTTTGTGTATGGTATGAAAAAGGTAGTAGTCTGGTGTGGCTCAGTGGATTGAGCACTGGCCCAGGAACCCAAGGGTCACCAGTTTGATTCCCAATCAGGGCACATACCTAGGTTGCAAGCCAGGCCTCCAGCGGGAGGAACGTGAAAGGCAACCATACATCAATGCTTCTCTCCCTTTCTTCCTCCTTTCCTTCCCCTCTCTCTGAAAATAATGAATAAAAAAATTTTTAATTGTCTAATTTCATTATTTTGCACATACCTGTCCAGTTTTCTCAAAACCATTTATTGAGTACTCTCTCTACCCTATCGTATGTTTTTGATTGTTTTTTCAAATACTAATTGGCCATAAAGTTATGGGTTTATTTCTGAGCTCTCTATTCTGTTCCCTTGATCTTTATGTCTGTTTTTATGCCAGTACCTTGTAGTATAGTTTGATATCAGGTAACGTGATTACTCCAACTTTGTTCTTTCTCAAGATGGTTGTGTCTATTTGGGGTCTTTTGTGCTTCCATATAAATTTTTTGAATACTTGTTCTAGTTCTATGAAATACACCATTGGTATCTTGATAGGAATTACATTGAGTAGTATGGACATTTTAGTGATATTAATTCTATTCATGAACATGGTATGTGCTTCCAGAAGAACATGTTTTTCATATCAGGAGGAAAATCTGTAGTGGAGGGTGGGGGGAAATTAACATGGAAGGGCTCAAACACAAACATTGTGTAGCTACTCTCAGACTTAAGAATACCTACCTATCCACATAGGTAGCCCATTTAGTGTTTGTCAGCAAGAAGCATTTCCACTTAATCTTAATGTCAGTTGACGAGTTAATTTTATTATCTTTTGATTTGACATGGAGTTTGTAATAATGTGTTTTGGTTTTGATTTGAAAGCTTTTCTCTTGTAAATCTTTTAGGCAAAAATAATGTGTTCCTCAATATGCAAATGTATTGGCTGTAAGAATTTTGAAGAAAGCCCAGAAAGAAAGACATTGATGCACTTGGCAGATGCTGCTGAAGTAAGGGTGCAACAGCAAACAGCGGCAAAGACTAAGTTGTCCTCTCAAATTTCAGACCTGCTTACTAGGCCAACACCAGCTTTGAACAGCGGAGGAGGAAAGTAAGTCAATAATTTCACCTCTTTTTATATTATGACATGAATATTCATTTTTGGTAGTTTATCTTTTTGGAAAAAATTGAGTTCATACTTCTGGTTGTTGCAAATCTGATTTTCATATTTTCTTTCTATCTTTAGTTCCCTGTTGTGAATTTAAAGGTAACAGGAAAACCCCTGTCAGATGGATTGCAGTTCTAAAATGCACAGCAATGCTTTAGTTCTCTCTTCTCTACTGAGATGAGCAATTAATGTAATTTGAAAACCCTTTTTTTTCATGCCACTTGTTGTGTCATTGTCCATATTTTTGTACTTTCTTTCCTTCTCTTGCCTTTTCATGCCCTTGTAGTACTTTCTGCATCCTATTGAAGCACCAGTCATACACTATATATTTATTTATTGTGGCTCCATATTTCACTAGACAGCCAAGCTCTGGAGTAGAAGAGCTGGAGCTTCGTTTAAAGTCAGGCTGACCTGAGTTTAAATACTATCTGTGCTCTGTAGTAGTTTGTGAATGCAAGAACATCTCTCTGTGACTGTTTTCTAAGCCTTCAAATTACCCTTACCAGGTGAGGAGAAAGGCATCTTCATTGTAGCATTTGGCACGGTTTGATTAAACAAGTTACTGACTTGGGTTTATATTAGAGAATTTGTTAGAGGTTAATTTGGTTTTTTTAATTATGTTTTATTGATTATGCTATTATAGTGGTCTCAATTTCATTTCCCTTTGCTTCCCTCCATGCAGGATCCCCGTCCCCTCCCGCAACCCCAACCCCACTTAGTTCATATCCATGGGTTGTGCATATAAGTTCCCTGATCCCACCCTTTCCTATATTATTCTTAACTTCCCCCCACCAATTATGTTTCCTAATCCCTTCACAATTTCTCCATTTCTCCCCATTCTCCCTCCCAGTTGATAACCCTCCAAATGACCTCCATACCTATGATTCTAATCCTATTCTGGTTGTTTGTTTAGTTTGTTTTTATTTTTTAGATTCTGTTGTTGATAGTTGTGAGTTTGTTGTCATTTTCATGTTCATAGTTTTGATCTTTTTTTTTAAATAAGTCCCTTTAACATTTCATATAATCAGGGCTTGGTGATGATGAATTCTACCTTTACCTTGTCTGGGAAGCACTTTATCTGCCCAATTAAGTAATCTTGGTTGTACATCCTTGCTTTACATCACCTTGAATACTTCTTGCCTCCAAAATTTCTTTTTTTCTTTAAGATTTTATTATTTTGAGAGAGAGGGAAAGGGAGAGAAGCAGAGAGAGAGAGAAAGAGACATCAGTGTATGGTTGCCTTTCACCTGCCTCCAGCTAGCTATGGACCTGCCTGGAGACCTGGCTTGCAACCTGGTTATGATCCCTGGCTGGGAATCGAACCAGCAACCTTTGGGTTCGCAGACTGGCTTATTCACTGTGCCACCAGCCAGGGCCAAAGTTTCTATTAAGAAATCAGCTGATAGACTTCTAGGAACCCTTTTGTAGGTGACTCTTCTTTTCTTTTGTTGCTTTTAAGAGTCTATCTTTAAACTTTGGCATTTTAATTATGATGTGTCTTGGTGTGGTCCTCCTTGGGTCTAGCTGGTTTGGGACCCTCTGTGCTTCCTGGACTATTTCTTTCATCAAATTAGAGAAGTTTTCCTTCATTATTTTTTCACGAAGGTTTTAAAATTCTTGCCCTTCCTCTTCTCTGACACCCCTATGATTCAGATGTTGGCATGTTTAAAGTTGTCCCAGAGGTTCCTAAGCCTCTCTTAATTGTTTTCAATTATTGCTGCTTCATCCTGTACTGATTGGCTGTTTATTTCTTCCTTATGTTCCTAATCATTGACTTGAATCCTGGTTTCCTTCCCTTCACCAGTGATTTCATGTGCATTTTCCTTTGTTTCCCTTAGCATAGTCTTCACTTCTTCCCTTCTGCATTTGCTGTACTCAAGCATATCTGTTAAGTCTGTGGGCATCTTTATCACCAGCATTTTAACTGCTCATTTATTAGGTTGGCTATCTCCTCGTTACCTAGTTCTCTGGAACCTTGATCTGCTCCCTCTTTTGGGCTATACTTCTCTGTCTCCTCAACTTGAAAGGCTTCTGTGTTAGCCTCTGTGTACTTGGTAGAACTGTCACAACTGTTATGTTGTAAGGGGCGGAGCCTTGGGTGTTCCTCTCTACTGCCAGTCAATGTACCACATTGTGGCACTGTATGTAGGGGAGGGTTCTAGGAGAGAATAATACCACTTGCTCAGCACTCACGCCTTTTCTAAATTATGTCTCCTGCTTCCCATATGGGGTTAGCTCCTCTCTAACTGTTGCCCTGGCCGTGGTTCCCAGAATGGGTGGGTCTACAGTCCTTTCTAGGACTGTGGGGCCTCTAAACAAATGGACTCTGCTGAGAGACTGGCAGTTTCTTCCTCCGCATCAACCCCCACTGGTTTTCACAGTCAAGCAATAAGGCTTTATTCCTTCCCCCTCCCATGCTGAAACCATGAACTGAGAATTCTGATCTGGTGCCGGGAGTGCTCCTCAGGTGTCCCTACTTTTTTTCAGTGTGTGACTGCACTTTCCACTAGCTGATCACAGCTGCCATTGCTGCCAAATCGTGCTGTCAAACTGGGTCCTCTTTGTCCTGGCTCTGCCACTCCTACCTACATGGAAAAGTATTTTTTCTTTATATCTGTTTGTTGGACTTCCATGTAGCTCAATTCTCTGGAATTTCTTGTTTTCTCTAGTTTTGAGGTAGATGTATTTCTTCTTAGTTGTGGGGGGAGACGCAGTGTGTCTAGCTACACCTCCATCTTGGCTGTAAGTTAATTTGTTATTATTAACAAATTATTAAATGAATTATTAAATGGAATGAGCCATGTAAATATATCATTTAAAGTGCTTAGAGACAGAGATAGAAATAGAGATCCAGTGCTTATAAAAGTAAGGCTTCTTTTGTACAAAATATTTCAGATATTCTAAAGAACTATTATAATGTATTATAATTAGCAAGTGGTCTTGACTGAATAAAGTAGAGTGTGTAGACACCTTCATAAGGGATCCTTTCCAGTTATCTGCTTTCAATAGCTTTCAGGAATATTAAATCTAATCCCCATATAGAGATTAAAGATATTGTTACACTTGAATATTTACAGTTAATTTTTCAGTTCATTTTCTTGGGAAAATGTTTATATAATGAAGTATAAAACACAAAATTATACACCAATTGCAACTATGTATAAAAATATTTCAAATGTTATACCAGCATGTAACATTTATCTTTGAAGGACAAAAATTTGAATTTTCCTTTCCTTTTACCTTTCTTATTTCCAAATGTGATATTAGCACTGCTATTATACAGTATTATTAATTATATAATATTATTTCAATATCAACATGATTGCAATACTACATTTTCTAACTCAAAGTGATTTTTGTATTTTAAACATTTCTCTGCAGCTGAATAGCAGGCTAAATCCTGAGTTACCCTCTCTTGTCATAGAGGGCCTTAATTAAAGACTTCTTTAATTTTTTATTTTGTTTTGTAGTTTCCTTCTATCAGTGACTGATTTAAAGTTGTTCAGTTAGTGGTTAGATTTAGGTTGCCCATTTTTGTCTCTTGAAAGCTTTTAACAACAGTTGGCTGCATCATGCAAGCCTTAGGGTTGATTGTTCTGACTCAGTACTCAATAGTTCATACCTCTATGAATGAAACTCCAAATACAGAACAGCATTTGGCTTTCCCATTGCTTTCTTTGTTATGATAGAAGAATGAAAAAATTTGATGTTTGAATTTTTTAAAACAAATATATGGAAATATGGGAAAGTGCTTTATTTTCAGTGTTATCCAGGAGGAGATAGTGCTTTCAGTTCCCAATACATTTCATTCATTTATTCAACAAATATTCATGGAGTATCTCTGTGCCAGGCACTGTTCTAGGCAGTGAAAAAAGAACAGTAAATAATACAAAGACTGCACTCATGGAACTTATATTCATGAATTGGGAGGACTTTTGTTACAGAAACATCCAGTCAACATGTAGATTGCATCTTTTAATTAACTAGGTAACTTTTTAGGTAAGAAGACATATTTAATGTAAAGTGTTATATTTTCTGAACCATATTTTTAAAATATGCTCAATCTTCAAACTAGAGCTGTTTAAAGCTCTTTAGGATGTGTCTGTGCTCACTGCATAAACTGTGATGCTCAGTGTGCTGGTGTATCATAAAAATGTCAACAGATTTCCAATGAAACAATGTCATCCAGTATTGTAGTTATTCAACACCATCATCATCTCTCTTTCTTTCTCAAAAATCATTTCAGATTACCATTCACATTTGTAACTAAGGAAGTAGCTGAAGCCACGTGTAATTGCCTTCTTGCCCAGGCAGAGCAGGCAGACAAGAAGGGAAAATCAAAGGCAGCAGCTGAACGGATGATACTTGAGGAATTTGGACGATGTTTGATGAGTGTCATCAACTCTGCAGGAAAAGCAAAGAGTGATACTTGTGCTATGAATTGCTAACTCTTGCACAGGAGACTGACAAATGGAACTGTACAGAAAATTGAAGGTGCAGGGACACTTGATTTTCTGGAAGATAGTTTAACAATTATTGTATAGTTAATTTAGTCCTTGTGAGACCGGACATTATAATATTGAGAGAGAAGAAATTTTAAATGAGGAATTAGTACATTTTAAATCTTAGTTAAATCTGCTTATGTCCCTTCTAAATTGAATTTTTCTTTATTGTATTATATAGATTTTTAATTTGCTTGGGTTTCTTAAGAATTAGATGTTCTATCCTTCTGACTCTATTGACAAAGAACATTTATAAATTACTATAATTTATAATGTATGGCGTTGTATGACTTTGTTCAGTAGAAAAAGCCAAAGCAGCATTGATATTACCCAGTCATTCTCTGGTATTAGACCTAAAATGTAAGTAGATAGTACGTCTACATAAACAAATTCTTATGAAACATAATACAATGACATTGTGTTTAGAAAAGTGCTATCTTTTTCAAAGAAAAATTGACTTCAGGGTGGATTCTGGAATAATATCCTATTGTCACTTTCGGGAATGTCAGAAGGGGAAGGAATTGATAGGTACACTTTTTAAATAAAAGCTATTTTGGGTTTTTTTAATCATATAAAATATTAAGGGATAGTAAATAATTCTCAAAGGACGGGCAATGTGTGTTTATAAAAAGAAGTGATTAAGAAATGCTCTGTGATGTTTCCATTTTCTCTCAAGGAAGTGGTATGTATTTGAAATAAATTGCCAGAGTGATTACTGGCTACTATGAAAATGAAAGGTTCCTATAAATAGAAACTAAATATATTATTAGGTAGTGATAAAATAGAATCTTATATATAATTATGAGGTATAAAAGTTAGCTTGGATGGGGAAATAAAGAATATTGAAGCTCTAAGAGATGAATTTAGGAAGGGATTTTTCATCTGTATGAACAGTTCTCTTTATAGACTTTTGAACTAACAAGTTTCAAACCAATATGAGACTTAATTTACTGAAATGGGCCTCCTAATAACAAAGCTTTCAGAATTATAGTGGGATTTTTTTATATGAGAGAAGCTTAATAATGGTATTTTTAGCCATTGATTTGGCAAGCTGAAGGTATGAGTGTTTTCATATAATTACTAAATAAAATAACCTAAATCATTTTCAGAAATTTAAGAACTTTATGAATTTATGAGACTGTTATAGATTTTATGACAAGAAAAACCATGTGGGAATTCAGGCGTTTTGTTAGGTACCTTAATCCTCAATAATTATTAGTATATGATTATTACATTTCCTATAAGCAATCTATATAGTTGTATGCATTAAGTGTGTATATATGTTTATATGAACACACAAGATAGAGGCAATAGAAATTAAGTAATCCAAAAGAAGGTTCCGTTATTCATTAAAGTATCTTCCTCTTGAAATTTAGATTTATAAAATTATAGTGCAGTAAACTTTAAATGTAGATAGTACATTCTTAGCACCTCATTCTAGTATGTTTAATTAAAATTTGTATAAATGTAAATTAGTGTAAGAAGATAAAGTAATATCTAATCAAGTTATTTTTCAAAAGATTACAATACGTTTTTGGTCTAAACCTAAACTTTGTTCATTTTGTACATATTCTGTGTTTAATTCTAATTGCACCTTTGTGATGTGTATTTATATGCAGTGTGCAGATAATGTCTGTTAAATTTGGATTACAATTATAGATTATGTATGATGGCATTGCTTGAGAATGTTTTGCTTGTAAAAATTTCAAGGTGCAATCAAATGCTACTAGTTTTTCTGATTTTCAAGAAGCTAAAGTATTAAGCCTTTTCCTTTGTGTGTAGTACTTACTAATCAACTTTTTGTACTTAAGCATTTGCATCAAATTGCTAAACAAGATTAATATCCACATTAATTCAATGATTTTAAAAGACTATTTGGGGAGGGTTGGGTATATAATTTTTTAGCTCTATTTACATCCCAAAGTAGAGTAAATTTATATTTACTAGAGCTATTCAAAGAATACACTTTTCTATATTGTAAAAACATGACAGCAAAGTAAATCATACAAAAAATAAACATTTATACTATTCTGTAACAAAAGATTTTGCACTTTTTTTTAATACACTTTTAACCATTTACATACCTGATTTTAGGTAAATTTAACATTACTTTTGAAAGCACACAGCTAAAAACATCTATCATTTTGCCCAATTATCATGAACATAAATTGCTTTGAAATGAGACATTCTCTTTTTACCAGTTTCTTTTTTAAATTAATTAATTTATTTGTTTATATTTATTAGGACAAAAGGGAAGGGAGGAATAGAGGGAGAGAAAAATCAATGTGCCAAAGACACATTCATCTGTTGCCTCTTCCCTACCCTCAGCTAGGGACCTGGCCCTGCAATACAGGCTTGTACCCTTCTTGGTTCTCCGCCTGATGCTCAATCCACTTAGCCACACCAGCCAGGGCTCCAGTGTTAATATCTATTAAGGGCAGAAACTCAATCTACTTTTCCCTTTCTTAACAATGTTTGATGTTCCTATGGTGAACACCTTCTTACAAGAACTAAAAGCAACTTGTAGATCTTTTCTTTGCACTAAGTGGGAACCAGCCCCTCCGGTTTAGGTAATAAAACAAGCAGAGCAGCAACTGCTCTAGCCTGCCCGTGCTTTGATATGGACATTGACATTTTATCAATTCATATGTAAAATGTGAATAAAAATACCTTTAAGAAAAGTCTTCTATTTTATTCTGTAACACAAATAGCTAAGAAAATGAGTACTTGTTATATAAATACAGCTTGAAACCAGGCTCTCCAGGCCCTCCCTGTATTCATATTGCATGTTTAAAAGCATTTAACTTAGAAATTTTTTAACGGCAACCCAGAGGGAAGCCAATCACTGGAAAGCCTTTACTGTTGTAGTTATTTTTGATTACTATGTAGTTTTATGCAAATTACTCAGGTCTTTTCATTTTCTTGAGAGACTTCTTTATTGCTCATTTTGTCATTCTCTATAGACCAAATGTGAATTTTTATGATCCAAGTAGTTTTATAATTAAGTGTAAGTTACAAAGTTTTTAAAACTTTTTAAATTAAAATTTCAGTTTTAAGTACATTTATGAAAGCATTTAAGGTATTTTTAGTTTTTAAAAGCTGTGAAAAATTGGGTATTGTTTATTATAAGGTCACAGACTTTAATGTAACTGTAATTTATTTTGTTAGCATAATAAAATCTGATAATATTTCATGACTAGAATGGGTTTATCCCAGGAATAAAAGGTTGACCCAACTTTAAAAATGCATATATCAGTGTTATGTATCAACATGCAAAAGAAGAAAAACAATGATTATCTCAAAAGTTGAAAAAAACAAATAATATAGAATATACTAAAAAAAACTATTGAATTGTATGCTTTAAAGCGTTGAATATAATGGTATGTAAATTATATCTCAACAAAATTTTCCCCAAAATAAGGTGTAGAAAAATTATCTGATAAAATTCAACATCCATTTATAATTATAAAAACACTTTTCAGCAAACTGGAAATAGGTGGGATCCTCAACCTGACAGCTTTTACAAAAAAGCCTACAGGTAACATATGAATGGTAAGGACATTGTTCCCCACCTTGGGAACAAGACACTCTTATTCAACATTGTGTTGGCAGTAACTATACAGTAAGGAAGGAAAAGGCCATGGATTGGAAATAAAGAAGACAATATCTATGTTGGGTGCTGTAAATATCTATATAGGAAAGTCAAAGGACCTTTTTTTTTTTTTTTTTTTAAGATTTTATTTCATTATTTTTAGAAAGAGGGGAAGGGAGAGAGGCAGAGAGGGAGAGAAACATCAATGTATGGTTGCTTTTCACCTGCCTCCAGCCACACCTTTTTCTTTTTTTAAAGCTACTAGAACTAATAATTGAGTTTACCAAGGTCAATATGCAAAAGTGTTACTTGTATATAGTAGCAATCAATGTTGAAAATGAAATTTTAAAATTACCATTTATAGCATCACCACAAAACATGAAATGTAACAAAAATATGTATAAGATCTGTATGTGAAATGTACAAAACATTGATTAAAAAAAATCAAAGGCCTTTAAAGATATACCATGTTCATGGATTGGAACATTCAATAGAGTCAACATAACTTGTCAACATCCCAGCAGGAGTTTTTGTAAAATTCAACAAGTTGATTAACAAATTCACATTGAAAGATACACTAGAATAGCCAAACATTTTTTCAAAAATAATGAAGTTGAAAGACTCCAATGTCACTTAAAGACATTAAGCCTAGTCAAAACAGTGTGGTATTAGTGAAAGTTAAATCCAAGGATCAATAGCACATAATAGAGTTGAAATTATGTATATTGAAATACGTAAATTTCAATTTTTGACTAGGGTTCAAAAGTAATTCACTGGAGAAAGAAAGAATCTTTTTAAAAATAGGGCTGGGATATTTGTATGTAAAAATCAGAACAACTTATACCAAACACCAAAATTAACTGAAAATGGATCATAACCTAAATGCAAAGCCTAAAACTACAAAATATCTAGAAGTAAACATAAGAAGAAAAAAGTCTCCGTGACCCTGAATTAGGCAAATACTTCTTAGATATAAAACTTTGAAGTATGATCCCTAAAAGTAAATAAATCAATAAATTGGACATCAGAATGAATGTCTGCTCTTCAATGCACACTTAGAAATAATAAGAAATAATAGTTAGCCCTGGCTGGTGACTCAGTGGATAGGCACCAGCCTGTGAACCCAAAGGTCACTAGTTCAATTCCTAGCCAGGACACATAACCAGGTTGCAAACCAGGTCTCCAGCCAGGTCTGTAGCTGGAGGCAGGTGAAAAGCAACCACACGTTGATGTTTCTCTCCCTCTCTGCCTCCCCCCCTTCCCCTCTCTCTAAAATAATGAAATTTAAAAAAATAAGTGCTTGCTTTGGCAGCACATATACTAAAATTGGAACGATACAAAGAAGATTAGCATGGCCCCTGCACAAGGATAACACACAAATTCGTGAAGTGTTCCATATTTTTAAAATAATAGGAACAAATCCATAGACTAGGAGAAAATAATTGCAAAATATCTGATAATACACTCATGTCCCAAATATGTAAGTAATGCTCAATAAGAAAACTAACATTCCAAAATATGGGCAGAAGACTTGAACAAACATTTCACCTACAGTTACGTGGATGGCAAATAAACATACAAAAAAATACTCATCATCATTAGCTACTAGAAAGATGAAAGCCACAGTGAAGTATCACAGCATGACTACTCCCAACGGCTATTTCAAAACTAAGCCAAGTACTGGGGCAGAAGAGCAACTGGAACTTGCATACAGTTGAAATGCACAGCGGCATAGTCATTTGGGGAGAAAAAAATTTTTGCCATATACAAAGTAAAATATTTACCATGTGGCCTATTGTATGAATACAGCACATTTTTACTTAGTATTCATCAGTAGGATATTTAATCTTTTTCACCGTGTAGCTATTACGTTACTAGGAAATTTGTGTGCAAGATTTTATATGGAAGTGTTTTCATTTCTTTTGGGTATATGCTTGTCAGGTGAACTGCTGGGCTATATGGAAACTGTTTAACCTTTTTGAAGAACTACCAGGCTGTTTCCAGTGTCTGCATTCCCATCAACAGTGTGTAGGGGTTCTAATTTCTCCACATTCTTGCCAACTTACATCTTTTTTACTATAGCCATCCTCCTAGGGGGGATGAAGTGATATCATACTTTTGATTTGTATTTCCCAGATGGCTAATAATGTTAAATCGTATATTCATGTATTTATAGCCCCTTTGTATATCTCGTTTAAAGAATTTCTACTCACAATTCCCCAGCTAGGGTACATAACCAGGTTGCAAGCCAGGTCTCCAGCTAGGTCTGAAACTGGAGGCAGGTGAAAGGCAACCGCACATTCATGTTTCTCTCCCATTCTTCCTTCCTCCCTGCCCTTCTCTCTAAAAATAATGAATAAAATCTTTTTTTTAAATCTCTACTCATAGTCATTACCCATTTTTTAAAAGATTTTGTTTATTATTTTTAGAGGGGGATGGTAGGAGACATCAATGTATGTTTGCCTTTCACCTGCCTCCAGCTGTAGACCTGGCTTGCAACCTGGTTATGTGCCCCAGCTCGGAATCGAACCAGCGACCTTTGGGTTCACAGGTCAGTGCTTTATCCGCTATGACACCAGCCAGAGCTCATTACCCATTTTCAAAACTGGATTATTTGATGTTTATTATTAAGTTACAGAAATTCTTTGTATATTCTAGATACAAATGGTTTATCAGATAATATGATTTGTAAAAATTTTCTCCCATTCTGTGGGTTGTCTTTTTTTAATTAATGATGTCCTCTGAAGCACAAGTTTTTAATTTTGATGAAGTGCAATTTATTTTTTGTTGATGGTGCTTTTGGTGTCATATCTAAGAATCGAAGTATCACTTAATGTTAGTGCCAACTCTCTTTTCTTCTGAAAGTGTTATAGTGTTACCTTTTACATTTAGGTTTTTGATCCATACGGGGTTAATACTTTTGCATGTGGATATTCAGTTGTTTCAGCATTATTTGTTGAAAAATAGGAAGGATAAATTTCAGAAGAGAATGTTTGTTTTCTCCAAAGAAAAAAAGGACGAAGGTACTGAGTAGAATTTATGAATGAACTCTAATCAAATATGAATGTTTTAAAATTTTCGTCTAAAAATTTTTTTTAATAAATAAATTTTCATCATGAAGCATATCAAATCATGTTAACCTGATATCACACTTCCACTAGGGCAAGAGCAATTAACTGTGTTTAAGGCAGAGATGGAAATATCTGCGAGGTTTCTTCAATTTATCCAGCACTTAAGTAATACAAAACACTAATTTCTTAAAATATAGACTATATTAGTATATTAGTCACATGAAACATCAAAGAACATAAGACACTATAGATATGAACCTAGTATTAAGTAAAGGTAAGGTACACCTTTGCAACAACATGGATGGAACTGGGGAGTATTATGCTTAGTGAAATAAGCCAGTCAGTGAAGGACAAATATCATATGATCTCACCCATTACAGGACAATAATGAGCAAAACTAACAACAAGCAAAACAGAACCAAGTATATGAATATAAGGAATAGACCTTCAGTGGTCAGGGGGAAAGGGGTTGGGGGGAGGGGGGAGGCAGAGGCAAGAAAGGGGAGCAGCTTAGACAAGAACCTAGTATAAAGGAACCATGGACATGGACAACAGGTGGGGTTGAATTTGGGGGGAATGGGTGGGTGCGGAGGGGGACAGGGGAACAAAAAGGGGATGAATGTAATACAACAACAATAAAATTTTAAATAAATAATTTAATTTGGAGATTAAAAAAAAAAAAGTAAAGGTAAGGTACAAAACTTGCATTATACATATAAGTAGTAAGTTAAAGGTGGTGACTTACAAACAGTTTTCCTTTAAGATTATCCTGCTGAATCTAAACTCATTCTATTGCAAACAAAACAAAAAGCACAATATTCATACTTCTCAGCAACAGCTCTCATATAAAATGTAGTGCAGGTCTGGTTATATTTCAAAACTTAAGCCTTTGAGGTAGAACAAATATAGAAATATATTAAAATATACTATTTAGATTAAATTTCAATTAATGAAACTCAGCTTTTACCTAGTCGTTAGTTTTTTGCAATGTTCAGTTTTCATATTAACTGTACTTGGTGAATATTCACTCAACAAAATAGATGGTTTAAATATAGAGGTGAAGCCCTGGCTGGTAGCACAGTGGTTAAGGCGCCAGCCTGCGAACCCAAAGGTTGCAGGTTCGATTCCCCAGCCAGGGCACATAACCAGGTTGCAAACCAGGTCTCCAGTCAGGTTTGTGGCTGGAGGCAGGTGAAACACAACCATACATTGATGTCTCTCTCCCTCTCTGCATTGATGTCTCCCCTCCCCTCTCTCTGAAACTAATAAATAAAGTATTTTTTTAAAATAAATAAATAAATATAGAGGTGAAAAATGTGCTTGTTTCTTCTTTTATCCATTAAAATACTCCCATTTGTAAAAGTACTTATACCTAGATGTTCTTCTATTTATCTTTTCAAATAAGGGTATGAAAGAATGGAGAAAATCTCTCTTAGTATGTTTCCATTTTTAGTCTTTTTTCTAAATTTTTGAAAAACTTATTATATGAGAAATTTTTTCTTACCTATTGTCTCAATTTGACCATCTTTTTCCAGTTTATTATTCACATGCTATGAAATTCCATTATTCATTCAACACTGAAATAAGTTGCATTATTTTAACTTCCCTATAAACATAAGTAGACTTCAGAAAGAGCAGGAGTTGAAATGAAGGCTTCTTTTTTTTTTTCTGGTTTTTTTTTAAGATTTTATTTATTATTTTTAGAGAGAGGGGAAGGGAGAAAGACATCAATGTATGGTTGCTTCCAGCTAAGGACCTGGCTGGGAACCTGGCTTGCAACCTGGTTATGTGTCCTAGCTGCAATTCAAACTAGTGACCTTCGGGTTCGCAGGCTGGTGCCTTATCCACTGTGCCACCAGCCAGGGCTGAAGGTTTCTTTTTATTCACTGATGAGCATTGGGCTCTTCAACAGGAGTCAAGTAAGTATCCACTCTATTATTCAGTGGTATTTCAAAGTCCAGAGACAATGAATTATAAAAATTATATCACCTGAGTACTTCCCTAAAACTTTATTCCCCAGCTTCACTGCAGCACAAGGAATCATCCTTACAGCTTATGTGTTTACCTTCCGCCCAATAAAGCGTAAATATTTCTATTTTAGTGTATACTGGCAAAGGGATTTTTATGGTATTTGAATATTATAATTTAGCCAATTCTCAAACCACACCTAAATATTCATATGTAAGTAAAAATTACATTCATGGTTTTATAGTCTGTCAACACTCTTAAGAGCTATGAAGCAAAGCTCTTTTAAGGAATGTAGTCTATTTATAAAAGGAATCAATGTGTTGATGACTGCTTGTTGTTGTTAGTCTTTAATTTTTAAAGTAGATTAAACAAGTTTAAAGTATGCCCAGTCACATTATTCAATCTTGTAGTAGTAAATTAAAAGACCCTATGGCTAATCTGCTTTTATTGCTTTGTACAGTTTTGGTGGCTCTTAAATGCTACAAACCATAACAGAGTTCAGGCAGATTTTATAATATGCAAATTATAAATTCTAAGTCAGAAATGCAAACTCGTCCACTGTGCAGAATGGCCAATTTAGAAAATGTGGTGTAATTTGAACTTTAAAATAAATGTTGACCAGTTATTTTTAATATAAACTTTACCATATTTTAGGTCCCTCATTTGAAAGGATATCCATCATTACTGAGCAGATGCCTGAAATTTACTGGTATTAGCAAAACTTGAACTTTTCTAATCCAATAGAAATGACCAATGTTTCCTTGACATTGTCATGTCAATTCTTTCTTAATGGTGTTTTATAGAGAAATAAGCTGCATCTTTGGCTTGGAAGTTTAAGAAACAGATTATTATATCCTCTGGTAACTTTACTAAGTGGTTGATGGCACACACTTCTCCATCAAAGAGATGCTCATCTGAATCTACAAATATACACATACACACACACGGTGCAATCAGCAAAATTTCAGTAAAATAAACATACCACAAAAGTGTTATATTTTGAAATAAATTTTTAAAAGGCCCTGGCTGGTAGCACAGTGGATAGGGTGCCGGCCTGCGAACCCAAAGGTCGCAGGTTTGATTCCCCAGCCAGGGCAAATAACCAGGTTGCAAACCAGGTCTCCAGTCAGGTCTGTGGCTGGAGGTAGGTGAAACGCAACCATGCATTGATGTGTCTCTCCCTCTCTGCCTCTCTCCCTTCCCCTCTTTCTAAAAATAATGAAATAAAATCTTTGAAAAAAAAAAAAAATAGGAGGGGGCCAGAAGGGAGAAAAAAGGGGATGGATGTAATACAACAATAAAATTAAAAAAAAAAAAAAATAGCAAGTAAAAGTTTTAAATTATCTTAATGTGCGTTACTAATTATCCAAGTTAATAAATTTATTAAGATCTGTTAAAATTGTTTAATAAAACTAAATACTTGTATACCAAAAAAAAAAAAAAAAAATATTTTAGTTATTATTTTCAGAGAGAAGGAAAGGGAGATAGGCAGAGAGGAAGAGAGACATCAATGTATGGTTGCCTTTCACCTGCCTCCAGCTACAGACCTGGCTGGAGACCTGGCTGGAGACCTGGTTGGAGACCTGGCTTGCAACCTGGTTATGTGCTGTGGCTGGGGAATAGAACCAGCAACCTTTGGGTTTGCAGGCCTATGCCAATCCGCTGAGCCACCAACCAGGGCTCAATTTATTCTTGTATGTAAATACATAAACACAGTCATTATTTTTTTTGTTAATTGTTCAAAAATGTCTCCATTTGCTGCAATAATAGACTCGATTCAACTTTAGAATCTTGAGCACCCTTTGATTAACTTTCCTTTACCCATGGACATCATAATGGTTTCAGGCTTAGCTTTAACAGCCTCTTTATTGAAATGAGGTTGTTTATTAACTTCTCTCTCACAAATGCTACATACATAATAGTCTAACGGATTTGCATCTGGTGAACTAGGTGGCCAGATTTCCTTTGACCAGGATTTAGGAACACTGACTGAGAAATTCTTGCACCTTTTTGGCATTATGTGCTAGTGCACCATCTTGTTGGAAGATAAAATTATGTCCATTTGCAACTTGCTTTATCCATGGTACAACTACTTCTCTCAAAACATCAAGTTAAGCATCCTGGATCTTCATTGATGATCTCCTGGATTCTGTGTACAATATCTGGACTTATACAACCCTTGCGTACCTTTTACGTTTTCCTTGTTGGTGTGGCAACATCAGGATCAGCATCATACACCTTCACGTTGTCAAGTGTACATGAAGAGATGTTTTTGAAGTCCACAATTTCCTTAGCAGTTGGCTCAGCATGCAGTCCAGAAGTTACAGTTCCTCTGATATCGTATTCCTTTGACATGATGGTTGCCCTCAGAATTTAATACTTTATATCTGAAACAATGTTAAATCATAACCTTAGAAACATAGATTTTCAAAATTAAGAAGCACTTGAAATAAGGAGGTACAAAGTTACTGCCAATTGATGTGTGCACCATATCCAGAAAGCTCATGTAATATTTGCTATTCAAGATAAAATTCCCTCTGTTTAGGAAGTTGTTCATATACTGTCATTCTTGAATGGGTTCTTACAACTCTCAAACATATTTATGACTCAACATAAGCTCTCTGCAGGAATATGCAAACCATTCTTTTTAACACACAACAGTGACCCAATTTTAGAAGCTTTGAGGTCCAATGCATACAGTGGGCCAATGTAGTCCTCACAAGTTAAAAGCACTGATAACTTACCTGTAATATAACCAGCACAACAGGTGAGATTTTGCCTATAATCTGATAAGTCAAGTAATAAGCTTCACTTAGTGAATAATCAAACCAATCTTGGCAAGTATTCTCTTCATGAAAAAGAGCCTTTATCATTTTGACGCCATATTGATGTTGAACTGTCCAAAGGGCCAGCTCTGTCCTTTGAGCAACTGAAATGTCAAGGATGCTCACCTGACATTTCTAAGTGACAGGTCACTTAGAAAAACTTCATTTTGTAATCTATAGGTGGAATGTCATGCAGGTAGGGTTAGAACTGGTTGCTAATATCTGTCTAAGCATCTTTAGAAATAATTCCAGATGGTCTTGACTAAATCTGTGAGAAGATACGGAAAAGGCAGTACATTTAGGAAAACATAATTTTGACAAAGCCATTTTAAGCTCTCAGCATTAAGCAAAAATCCCAGGGATCCTAGTTTTCACTTACCTTTCATTATTTGATTATTGCTGGTGTCAGGTAATGTAAAAATAAAGGTCATCTTAGCTTCAATTAGTGTGACTTTCTAAGTTTCAGACATTAGAAGCCCCTTTAAGTCCCTTTCCATAATAGTTCCTACCATTGAAAATGCCAAGCCAAACAGTGCTCACTTTGGCAGTACATATACTAAAATTAGAACAAAACAGAGAAGATTAGCATGGCCCCTGCGCAAGGATGACTCGCAAATTTGTGAAAAATGCCAAACAGGTTATAAGCACAAAAAATGGATGGTATCCATATGGTTTTGAAAAGGAAACAAGCCTATTGACAGCAAACATTCTAACACACTGGCCACGTTGTCATTGAAGAGTTGGGCAGATAAATTCATTTTGAGATCATGATTTTTCAAATTTGCAAAGTTTTCGTGGGATTCTTTTTATGTTTAATAATTCCTGTTCCTCTAGCGCCACTAACTCCACAATATGCTGTGCCACTAATTAATTGAATGTTTTGAAATTTCTGAAATGCATTTCTTATTAACCCAAACAAGTGGCAAGAATCAAAGAAGTGTGGATTCTAGTCTCTTGACTAGAACATGAAGGATGCTGAAATGAACATTTTATTTTGTCTCCATCAATCATTGGTGTATCCCCAATGCTTTTGCCATCTATCTGCTGTGAGCTGTAGCATCAGACGTAACAGCCACAAGTGTGACCCCTATGTCACTCAGTTTGCCATCTGTGAGACCAAGCAGCTGAGCTTACAAATATCCAGACACCCTGTTTACAAAATAATAGCCAAGCGATGTTCTCCAATGACCCACACGTACCCACTGCCATTAACAAAAGTTTCTGAGGTGAGTGGCATTTCATCAGAATCAAGTTTGCCAAGAGCAAAGTCCATATTCCCTTGCAAACAATGACTGTCAGGGTCCCACTGAAGTCATTGCTCAAGAGATACACCTTTTATTATCAGTGAACAATCCTGACATAGTTGGTCTCTATTCTTTATTCTTTGTTGAACAAAAAATGTTACTATTTAAACCTGAACTGGGTTTGCATTTGGATAACCATCTGGAAAATATAAAAAATGAAAAAATACAAAATTCAAATGAAATTAAAAGAGAAAATGCCTTAAATGGTACCAAAGTAGATTCAAATGCCTACAGAAATAAAGCCATTCAAGTAGCCAAATTTTGCAGGTATTTTCAAGTAAATATTCAGGGTTATATAGTAGTAAAATAACAGAGAAACTTCCAGTAGTATCTTAAGATGAAAACATACCTCAAAATAATTTTTAATTTCTCATTTACTTCTTTTAAAAGTATACAAATCAAAAGGATATAAATCAGTTACCCAGTGTGTTCTAATTGATGTATTTAGAATTTAGATTAAAAAATGTTGAAAGGGAGGCCCTGGCCGGTGGCACAGTGGATACGGCGCTGGCCTGCAAACCCAAAGGTTGCTGGTTCAATTCCCCAGCCTGGGCACATAACCAGGTTGCAAGCCAGGTCTCCATCCAGGTCCGTAGCTGGAGGCAGGTGAAAGGCAACCATGCATTGACGTCTCTGGAAATAATGGATAAAATCTTAAAAAAAAAAAGCTGTTGAAAGGGAAAGTAACTTTGGGAACTTTTTATAGTTAGGAATCTGGGGCAGAAGGAGAGGTTAAGCCTCTTGGCCTATATTGCGCCACTTTTTATGCACAGATGTGAAACCCAGCTTTGCTGATGCCCTGTTGAGTTTTTCGCACAGTTCCTTACAGCCTCAAAAGTATGCCTTTAGGTGCAACAAAGGTGTCTGCATCTGTCTGTACCTATATTACTACCTAAGAATTTATTTTATTTTCCCAAAATGCTGATTTATTCTTTCCCATTACTATTAGTGCCTATCTGCAGAATTCTTTTCACTTTGTTGTTTGTTTTGTTTACTCTTTCTAGTTTGTTGTAGATCAGGGAAGGAACAGTCAACTTTAATGATTATCTAAAATAAGACTACTCCCTGGTCAGTGTGGCTCAGTTGGTTGGAGCATTGTCTCATAAACTGATGAGTCATGGATTTGATTCCTGGTCAGGGTACATAACTATTTTGCCGGTTCAGTCCCAGTTGGGGCACATACAGGAAGAAACCAAATGATATTTCTCACATTGATGTTTCTTTCCCTCTCTTCTTGGCTTCCCCTCTCTAAAACCAATAAGCATGTCCTCAGGTGAAGATTTAAAAAATAATAAAAAGTAATAAAATAATTGTATAAAATAAAACTAAATAGGTTCTGAGGTAGAGACTGATGTGCTCATCTTAACTGAAATTTACTTCTGTAATTCAAATGACTTTTGGGGGTTAAATTTTCTGATTTGAAGGCTAAACTCTAGGCTGCCAAAGATTCTTCCTGCATAGCTGACTTATATTTAATTGAGATTTTTAAGTACTTTTCTAAGTATTTCAGGACTGGAATTTCCAGATAGTTTGCTATAACCTGAAAATTTAATAAACAGAATTTACCTTTATTACATGCCATGCACATATAAAATGCATATATACATACATGTGTGTATAATTTAATGCCAATTGTAACCCAAAAAATTTATTTCAAGATGCACTAATGGGTTTGAAAAACAATTGAAACATGCAAAAGATATATGATAGCTATGTGTTTATTATAAGAGCATTCAAACAATATGTGAGTATATAAATACCAGAAAGTGAAAAATATTTATAATACTTCCAGCCCCCTAATTGTGGAAGGATAACAAGATAACCATAGTTAGCAATTGGGCATATATTCTCATACACTTTTAAAAAATCTAGCTATCAGTTCTGGCTGGTGTGGCTAGGTGTAGGAGGAATATTTATCACTATCATGCTTATAAAACTATGTCCTGCTTAGCAGAAAGCCAACATTTATTAAAATATTAACAGCTACCATAAATGATAAAATAATATTATGGAAGAAAATGAATAAGCCTATATACAAATGTTCACCTCAATATAAGAAATATCAATTACAACAATGTAAACAATGTTCAGTAGTTGGAGAATGCCTTTGTTAATAGGGTCCAGCCACATGATGTTATGCAGCTATTAAAAATCCTAACTATGGTGAAATAAGCCAGTCAGTGAAGGACAAATATCATATGATCTCACCCATTATGAGACAATAATGAATAAAACTAACAACAAGCAAAACAGAACCAAATATATGAATACAGTGAATAGGCCTTCAGTGGTCAGGGGGAAAGGGGTTGGGGGGAGGGGGGAGGCAGAGGCAAGGAAGGGGAGCAGCTTAGACAAGAACCTAGTATAAAGGAACCATGGACATGGACAACAGGTGGGATTGACTTTGGGGGGAATGGGTGGGTGGGGAG
>PVIW01009553.1:0-51048 GCA_004026585.1 Noctilio leporinus
TTTGGTTCTGTTTTGCTTGTTGTTAGTTTTGTTCATTATTGTCCTGTAATGGGTGAGATCATATGATATTTGTCCTTCGCTGACTGGCTTATTTCACTAAGCATAATACTCTCCAGTTCCATCCATGTTGTTGCAAAGGTACAAGTTCCTTCTTTCTTTCTGCTATATAGAATTCCATTGTGTAAATGTACCAAAGCTCTTTGATCCAACCATCCACTGATGGGCACTTAGACTGTTTCCAGCATTTGGCTATTGTAAATAACACTGCTATGAACATAGGTGTACATAGGTTCTTATGAGTTGGTGTTTCAGGATTCTTCAGGTATAGTCCTAGTAGTGGAATTGCTGGATTAAAAGTCAGTTCCATTTTTAGCTTTCTAAGGAAACTCCATACTGTTTTCCATAGTGGTTTTACCAGCCTGCATTCCCACCAATAGTGCACCAGGGTTCCCTTTGCCCCACATCCTCATCAACACTTGTTTGTTGATTTGTTGATGATTGCCATTCTGACAAGTGTAAGGTGGTATCTTATTGTGGTTTTAATTCACATCTCTCTGATGGCTAGTGATGTTGAGTCTTCTTTTATATGCCTCTGGGCACTTTGTATGCCTTCCTCAGTGAGTTGTCTGTTCAGGTCTTTTGCCCATTTTTTAATTAGGCTCTTTGTCTCCCTGGTGTTGAGTCACATTAGTTCTATATATTTTTGTAAAATAACTGCTCAATATGGAACCAGCTGGCTAATTTCTATAGCTATACAAAGCTTCACCTATCCATTCTGCATGTCAACCTTTAGTTTAGTCTTATATTTGGGAAAGTATCAGCCAAGACATGTTCTAATGTTTATCATCTCTTATGGGATCTTCAGGGGAAATATTCAGTAAGAATCCAAAGTTACTGTAATTTTCAACCATCACTTGGCAATGTGAACAGGAACCATAATTTTATGAGTGGCTTCAGAGTGCCACAACTATGCTAAAGATTTTGTGTGATTCACTATCATCATCATAGTGATAGTGGCCAGCTAAGTGAGGAGGCATGCTGGGCTAGAACCTGCCCCAGTGAGTTTACTTTATCACTGACAATTGTTGAGTATTGCTGATAGATGATGATTTAAAAAAAGACCAAAGAAGGGGAGTGGTTTAGACAAGAACCTAGTATAAAGGAACCAGGGACATGGACAACAGGTGGGATTGACTTTCGGGGGAATGGGTGGGTGGGGAGGGGGACAGAGGGGAGCAAAAAGAGGATGGATTTGTAATACAACAACAATAAAATTAAGAAAAAAAGAAAAGAAAAGAAAAAAAGACAATTTTTAGTTACTTCAGTTATTGTTTCTAAGTTCCCTACAGGCAATGTTGTCCTTGTTGCCTGCCTTGTTTGCCCCCACTCCATTGGCCATAGCTGCGCACTAACCCTGGGAGACAACCAAATCAGCCCCATGCAGAAAGGCCAAAAACAAAACTCAGAGTATGTAAGCATTTTCTGTCCCCAAATCAAAGAACCTGTGACTAGTATAAGTGGGGCTCTACCCCAGGTCTAACTCCAAAGTCTTTTTTTTTTTTTTTCAATGACACTGTGTGTCATTGTGTGTGGTAATAGCAATGAAAATAATAAATGTAATCATGTCAGGTGTTAAAACATGCTCTCCTATACATGATTTTATTTGATTTTTATATCAAGCCTGAAAGATAGGTGGGTGGAATATCATCACCTACATTTACAGATCAGGGGCTCCGGAACCCCAGCAGTTATTGACCTAAGTGGCCCAGGCAGAGACTGAGCTCCATCTCCTGAGTCTGAATGGGAGTTTATGTCCACTATGTCCATGCATGCTGTGCCATTTTTAGTGTCTGTAACAGCAGAATTATGTAACATTTACCTTCTAAGCTACCAGCATACTTCTCTAAATGGCATTTTTCCTTAGCAGGAACTAATTTCTCTGTAAAGGAATTCATTCAAATAGTAGCACAGAAAGGATCAGAGCATGAACTTCAGAGAAATGGGTTCAGATCTAGAGTCCTTCAAATGCTGGATATGTGAATTTGGACAAGTTACTAATCCTCTATACATCTGTTTTCTCATTTATAAAATGGATTAATAATCCTTACCTCCTAAAGACTATTATTTCAATGAAAAGAATATCTAAAGCCTAGTAGAATGCTGACATGTGGTATATCCTTATAAGTTGAATTCTTTATTAAGAATTTTACCTGCAAATCCAAAGGATGCTGGTTCTATTCCCCACTCAGGGCACATAAGCAGGTTGCAAGCCAGGTCTCCAGCCAGGCCTGTAGCTGGAGGCAGGTGAAAGGCAACCATACATTGATGTCTCTTTCCCTCTCTGCCTCTCTCCCTTCCTCTCTCTCTAAGAATAATAAATAAATATTTTAAAAAAGAATTTTGTTACTTGAACTATTATTCCTAATATCAGAAATAATAAATAAATGATATTCTGTTTGCTAGGCCACTGTCATTGTTATCTCAATTGACAGTCTTGTTATTGGTGATATAAGAAGAAAGCCCTTTTTAATATTTTCAGAACCTAGAATTTTGAAGTAATAAAAGCTGAAAGAATCATTTGACAATTGTAAGCTATTCCAAAGTCTCATAAAGAATAACAATGGACCTCCATGCAGCATTTTTATTGTCACAATTTTATTATAACCATATTTTGAGCAAGGATATTTATTATTTTAACTGCAATAGCATGCTACAATATGATTTGTAATAATTTTCCTCAGCATCACCAATATGGAATTTATCACAAATGAATTTTGAAATGTTCATTCCAATAAGCCATGAACAAACAGACCTGCACCATTGTGTCACTTGAGAAATATTGGAAACAACAAGCTTTTCATACATTTATCATCGCCTGTGAATTTATCATAGTATGATAAACTTCCCAGATTTTTAATGAGAGAAACAAGTGTTTCATGTTTGACATTGACTGGTATCATCCTGTCCCAAGATTATTATTATTATTTAACCCTAGTTTATTGACATATTTCCCTTGCTGGCATTTCTGAGGAATAAATAGCTTGCTATTTAACTATTTAGGCTCTGAGCACATTGAGAAATAAGTAAAGAAGCAGTATGGGATGCCCATTTGCCCCATTATTAGAGATCAAGGTGGTTAGAGGTAAAGCTTGTGTGACCAACTTCCCTCCCCAATGATGGCAGTCCTGGACTAGGGCAGGCATGCTCACGTGCAGGTGGGAAAGAGAGAGCCCACATAAGACTTCAATGAGGAGCAGCTCCGATCCCCACCAGAACCTTGGTCCCAGAAGGAAGGAGAGAAAGAGCAGAGTCAAACAAGCCTACTTTGTTATTCCCCCAAATTTTAATCAGAAAACCAATTCTTCCCCCTGGGTCCCAGAGCAAAGAGGTATACTAAATAAGGCCCTGCCACATGGGAGGAAAATCCCGAGCAAGGAAGAATTCTCCTGTGAGACTGTGGAGCTGAGATCCATATTCCTGGTCTCCCAGTGCAGCAGCTGGAAGGCTCCACTATGGCATCATTAGGTTGAGGTCCTACAGCAAGGAGTGCACAAGTGGAGGAGGTGAAATGGGTGGAGCCTGACTCAAGTTAGGGCTGACAGAGCTCAGCGGACTCATCATTAAGGACTTGTCAGTCATCACCATGCAGCTCTAGAAACTCATATACTAGTTAAAACTTATTTCACAATTTGAGCAATTGAACAAAGCAAAAGAATCATAAGCAAGATTATTTCTCTAACCAACATGCTACAGATTGTTGAGTTATTAACATCTTAAGAACCTAATATAGTTGACCCTTGAACGATGCAGGATTCAGGCACTGTTCCCTGAACAAAAATCCACATATAGCTTTTGACTCCCCTAAAACTTAACTATAATAGCTTACCACTGACCAAAAGTCCTATTGATGATATAGTCAATTAACACATATTTTGTACATTGCATGTACTATATAATGTATTCTTACAATAAAGTAAGATAGATTAAAAAATGCTAAAGCATTTATAGTGTTTATTTTTTAAGAAATCCATATAAGTGGAACCACACAGTTGAAACTTGTATTGCTCAAGGGTCAACTAATTGTAAAGAGGTGAGGACAGGAAACTAGTATTCATTCAGTGCTGATCATCTATTTTTCTTCTTACATATCTTAGCTCAGTGGATGGCATCACCTAGGTGGTTAAACCAGAAATTTGCCTGTAATCCCTGTTATCTTTGACACATCTCCTTTTTCCCCTCACCCTTCACATCTAGTCTTCAATTCTGAAGCTCCAAATCTCTCAATCTTAAATGCATCCATTTTTGTCCAGCCTCTGTATCACAAACCAAGTGCAGGCTTTCTCTGGAATCCTTCAGCAGTCTCCAAATGGACTCCATTGCCACTGGTTCCAACATTTCATAGATGAGAAAATTGAAGCAATATGAACTCTAGACAAGGTACTAAGCTCTCTAATGAGGAAGAAAAAATGAGAGACAGAGCCTAGTTTGAGTTCAGGTTTATCAAACTTTAAATCCAAACTTTTAAATTCTATTGGCTATTTTAAATTCTATTGGCTATTTAGGAGGCTAAATAACTCCTCTACCAACTCCATTACTCCAAGTTAATACACTACTTTCTGAATTAATCTGCTCTAATGATCTATGTAACCAATAATAGAATGAAAAAAAATGTTAAATGAAATCACCTGGTGCTCATTTTAAACTAAGCGCTTGTTTTGAAAAATAAGAAAGAAAAGGCTCAAACTGGGGCAGAAGCTTGCCGAGGCCACAGTTTTGATTAAAAGAAGAATCAAAATCAGACCTCATGTTTCCAATTTCTGACTGTTAATCTTGATTCCTAACCCATGAAATAGATAAATAAGCCATAATTTTGGAAGCTAGCAATTTAAGGGTTAAATGAGTCATGAGTATGAAAATACATTTGGAGCATAATGATACAAACTGCCCATTTGTAAAGAATGGGCAGTTTTGACTAAAACTGGGATTTTTTTTTAATAGCTAGAAGGAATCATTAAAGTGTAGTTCCCTCATTACATTGGTAATAAAACCAAGGCTCAGAAAGATAAAGTGCGTGATGGGAAGTCCACACAAGCAAATTGAAATTAAATCCCAGAACTCCTAGTTTCCAACTCAGGGTTCTTTCCACTCATCATGTTGCCTTTCTGTGCCTGTACAAAAATGAACAGATAATTCTACAACAAAATAACCATCACTCACTCTGGCACACCCATTTATACACAGGCTAGTGGTGCTTCTCCAAATGTGCACTAATTCCTCTTCTCTGACAATGATTTAAAGATATCCAAGCTGCCTTGGCTGGTGTGGCTCAATGGATTGGCACCCACCTGCAAACCCAAGGGTCGTTGGTTGGATTCCCAGTAAGGGAACATAACCAGGTTACAAGCCGGGTCTCCAGCCAGGTCCCCAGCTGGAGGCAGGTGAAAGAGGCAACCATATACTGATGCTTCTCTCCCTTTCTTCCTCCTTCCCTTCTCCTCTCTCTCTAAATAATGAATAAAATCTTTCTAAAAATAAATGAATAAGCTTTGTTTTATGAGCATGCAGCCAAGTTGCCATTTTCTGACAAATTAAGTTTTGGACAAAAAATTCTTTTTTTTTTTTTTTTTTTTAAAGGTTTATAACTTTCACAACAAGCACAGCATCATTAAGCCAGGAACTCACAGCTACCAATCTTACTCCATCATGTGGGCCTGTAGACACTTGTTCCACCCTCCATAGGGTTATTTGAAAGAATCACCCATAGTTACAAAGAATGGACTGATAGTGGCCAGAGGGCATGGGAGTTGAGAGGCTAGGGTGAAAAATGTGAAGGTACTGAGAAGTACAGATTGGCAGTTACAGAATAGACATAGGGATGTAACTTATAGCATAGGGAATATAATCAATGCTAATATAGCATTGTATGTACCATGTGGGTACTGGAAATATCCATGGGAACACTTTGTAAAGAATATGATCGTCTAACCACTATGCTATGCACCATACATATATATGGCAACATAGAATGTCAGATGTGTTTAGTTACAGTTTTTTTGTGGGCCAATTCTAAAGCAAACAGAATCCAGGGCACAACTTCAGAGGGAGGAGAAGGATGATACACCAAGAAGGCTTCTTTGCACCAGGATAGACTTCAAACTGCACCTCCCTACATAAAAGCAAAAATGTACCTGGGTCATAGCAATAAGGAAACACAGAAGAGAAAAATGATTAAGTAATCATCTAATACTAATTTGTTTGCTTTTCTGAATTCCTGAAAAAAAAAAATATTAGGCTAAGTTTGGGCTTAAGGTATTTTAGACCTGTATTTTCATCAGACTTCTTATTGTCATCTCAAACTGTAACAATCACAATGATGATAATGATGATGATGAAAAAGAAAAATGCTCAAATTATACATTGAAATCCCAAGTCCTTTAGTATCAACGCCTAATTTATGAAAAGGAAAAAATGACTGCGCATATTATGAGCTACCATTGAAATAATTGATGGCGTATTAGAGGAAGGAAAAAGAAATCCTAGATTCTATTTCCATAAAACCCTGTTAAGTGCCCCATTTATGTACACCAAATTTGTGGCTTCATTAATCATCTCTTATTTTTATTTAATTTTCTAGTGATCAGTCCCATTCAGCCAATCATAAATTCATGTAAATGGGGCTTTAAGACTATTTTTTTCCTGTATCCCTCCAATCAGATTCTCCTTTCCAATTTCTTCTGGCATGAAGAGTCTGGAGGACCCTCTCACTGTCATGCAAATCATATGCTTGTCCTTTCCACAGATCCCCCAACTATCACAGAATCAAAGAGTAATGAAGCCACCACAGGGCGACAAGCTTCACTCAAATGTGAGGCCTCGGCAGTGCCTGCACCTGACTTTGAGTGGTACCGGGATGACACCAGGTATGTATGTGCTGAATTTGCTGTACCTGAGGGCTCTGGTAGGTGGTCCTAGGGACACCAGGAGCCCCAATGACAAAAACAAACCCAACTATAATTGGTTAGGCCTATACCCTTTGGTTTCTTCTTTTTAAAATCTTTCCATCAAGTGCTTTCAGGACTGTAATACATAAACTGAAGCTTCAAAGCCCTCAGGTTCCATGCATTGAGTTAGGTGGTTTAGTGGGTAGTTTCCACCTACATGTCTTTCTTGCTTATTTCTACTATGCCCAATGAAACTCATCCATCCCTGCAGTCTTCTCTGTGGGTGGACCTTGATTCAGATAATATGGAACTGCACTGTTAACGTGAGGAATGAGCATGAAACAACAAACTCTAATCATTTCCTTTCTCTTCTTTTCCTCCAGTATAATGATGAAAAAGGAATTGCTATGCCAAATCTTCATCAGTGTTTCTTTTTCCTTTTCTGTTTTTGCAATCTTAGGATAAACAGTGCCAATGGCCTTGAGATTAAGAGCACAGAGGGCCAGTCCTCCCTGACAGTGACCAATGTCACTGAGGAGCACTATGGCAACTACACCTGCGTGGCTGCCAACAAGCTGGGGGTCACCAATGCCAGCCTAGTCCTTTTCAGTAAGTATGCCAAAGCAGGCCCAATTTGGGAGTGTCTGTTTGATCAAATTCTCCCATCGAATGCTTAAAAAACCTTTATTTATTAGAGATAAATTTATATAAAAATCAAACTATAGTCACTGAAACAAAAATACAGGTTCTCAATCCTTATGCATAAGATAAGTTTACAAATGGAATGATTTCTCTATTCCTTGGCTTACTTTTGATAGTTATCTTGTTTTTGTTTGTTTGTCTGTTTATATTTCTCTTGGGGAATGGTCTATTTAAGGAGCAGAGGTGATGCAACATCCTGGAATATGGATGATATTGATAAAAAATGGCAGTGATGAAAGTGATTAAGTGATTAGTGTTCAGTGAGAATGAATAAGGTGCTGGGAGAAAAGAGAGGCTGGAAAAAGAAAGGTATTATTAACAACACAAGAGGAAAATGGAGCAAATGATTAAAATATGAAATCTGAAGGAGAAAAATGGTTGCAGAAAGGTTACTGTATGACAGCAGGAAACATAGTCTGATGTATTTTTAAAAGAGAGATGGAATGGTAGGAGAGAGGGGCATTTTTGAAGGCCAATGAAGAGCCTAAAGGCAGACCCAGGGGATAAGTCATATAAGTCATGGTAAGTTAGAGCTGTTAGCCAGAGAGCACTCCTTGGAGCCTTGTTCAATAGCAGCAGGTTTCTGTCTGGTGTCTGACCCCTGCCTTGTTGGCTGAGGACTGCACACAGAAGCAAACACTTCCAGAGAAGCAGAAGTGTGATGGGTGAGATCATGGAAGATGACAACATGTGTGGCAAAAGGAAATGTTTATCAGAATAGGTAAAACAAGCAAAAATGAAAAAAAAAAAAAAAAAACAAGCAAAAATGTTAGCATATGCTGGTCCAGAAAGTTCATCTGGACTAAAGGAGAAAGTCCAAAAAATTTACCATTATTATTTTAGAATAACAAGCCACTAGGTTTTTCTACACCAATTCAATTGGAAAATCTAGAGATACTATGGCCAGGAATGATGCTTCCATCTCACTTATATAGTTTAGAGAAGGCTTCGAGGAAAACATAAAAAAAAGAAAGAAAGATTTTTAGAAGAAAAATCAATTTAATTGAGAGTTCTCTTGAAATACAGTATTAAAGTCATTTTTAAATGGCTCAAAACCTAACTTTATTTATAAGAAACAATAACCAAAACTACTCTTATTCAGAACTTCCATTGGCTTCAGTCTATAAGAAGCTGATATTATACAGTTATACAAATGCTGTATCAATATGAAGTTTATAATTCATATCTCTGTTTACTTGTCTCCAAAGACCAATGTCAGTGTTGTTTATTTCAGATATAGACATCAATATCTTAAGATACTTGAGAAGATATTTATAAAAAAATGCAATTACATGTTTCATTCCTGACTTTAGGAATTCTATAAATAGGGGGCAAATAACCTTAATTATGAATTTGAGATTCTGAAAAGTCTAGAGTGATCTGGTTAAATACAACAACAAATACTTAACAAGAGGTTTTATAGGGGTTGGAAAAAAGAAAATTGAGCAATTGGATCAGAGAAGGTGAGCAACTATAAATTTGCATTAAAGTAGCTTTTTTCAATCCCACCCATAACTGCACTAATGATATATATCAAGTAATTAATAAATGATAGCAAAGATAGAAAGAAGAAGGAGGAGGAGGGAAGATGGCATACTTGAGGAAGACAAGAGAGAGTGGGGTGGGTCAAAGGTAACGGAGATACTGCAGGTCTGGGGTTGGTGATGAAAGGTAATCTCAAGCCCCATAATAACATTGCCCTAAAAACAAAAGTCCACTTAAAGGGCCACTCAAATTAAGCAAAATTAAGAAATGTTCAGCAAAATGTCAAGAATCTTACAGAATTTCTATTTATAAACTGAGAATCAAAGAATTGAGCAAGTGTATCATAATCATACTCCCCTGGATGATTTCACCAAAGTCACCCTCAATCACCTCTGTGAGGAAAGCACAGTGCTGTGATAAACAGTGTGCTACTTTCCAGTGATCCTGCACACCCCTCTGCAGAGTAGCCCACACAGGCACCAGCTCTGACTCCAGCAGCCTGAAGGAATCACTTCCACCAGGCCCACCCCCCACCCCCATCCCTACCATTTAGGTTTCCCAGGTGTCTTGTTACTACAGCCTTCATAGCTGAATCCTTGGGAATGCAGCTCTATATCAACCTGTTTGACCCAGGAGAGGTGGGGAGAGGAAGGGAAGGAAGAAAAAGAAAAAAGAGAAAGGTACATCTGTCTGAACAAACTGCCCATCATTTAGATTCAGAGTAGGCAGAGGGTTTAACAGGAAAGAGGAAGGTACTGTTGGTACTTTTACCCAGAGCAGGGTCAGGAGGGGAGACGTGCTCAGGAGGGACAGCTGCGGCTGGCTGCCCTGACAGAGAGTATGGTGTGGGCAGCGGGGTGCCCTGCTGACCCAGCCAGTCTGGTGCGGAGGAGGCAGCTGGTGAGTTGCTGCCAGCCAGAGGCAGCAGCAGGTAGAAACCAGAGCCAGAGCCCCTGTAGAGTTTAAGATGATTCATCTTCATTGATGCGTCAGCACATTTTCAGCATCCACCGCAGTGACTTGTGCTGACTTTTTATACAGTGTCAATTTGCGGTCACTGATACGTGCTGCCCTCCACCACACACGTACATATACTTTTCCACTCTGTATTCAAATCGTGCTCTCCAGAGGGATCAAAACAATGAAGCAGAGTGCAAGAATACATTGCATTCATAAGAAGTTTTTCTTAAACCAACAGAAACACTTCTTTCCTGTGTCTTGTTCTCCACAGATCCTAGCATTCTACTTGTTAAGGATCCATACTACCTCAGGCTGTAGATCCCAGTAATGCCTTCCGTATCTTTCCCTTTAACCTGGGCAAAACATTCCCCTGGGTAATTTTTCCAAACACATTAATCTATTGGTACAATGTGTATGGATGGTCAAGGATTCGGCTCCTTAGTCTTTGTCAGATGGGGAATGTACATCACCAGGGTGAAGACAGGGACTCCTGATGGTGCCATGATTAGTTTCATTGTCAGCATACGTAACCTAAGAGGTTCCATGTTCCCCAGTGAAGACTGCACTGCACCCACCAAGGAACCCTATCTTCTTTCAGCATTTATTGAGTTACTTTTAAAGAAACAGGGAAGAAGAAGAATGATCCTAGTATATCATTTCTTCTTACCAACTGAATGCTTACAAGGTACTCTACACATGTGCTGAACATATACATAATCTCATTTAATCATCAGGGCAACCCTATTAGGTACTCTTATTTCTCCATTATATATATAAAAAAAAAAAGTTAAGTTACAAGTAAGTAAAGCTGCTAGGACTTAAATTCATGAAATTTGTTTCCAGAGTCTCGGTGCTAGACCAATGTATTATCTAGATTTGTATCTAGGGGGAAAAGTTTGGAGATATAACTTTTGTTGCTTAGAGGTGAGCAGACATCTAATTTATTTCTCTATTTTTCACTTAAAGAGACCTTTCCAGCACTGTTATGTTTATATTTCTCCCACTCAGGAGCGCTACTTCTGCCACATCCCATTTGCATTTCCATTAACTCCCACCAGCCTATATCCATAGTTTGGACCATTGGCTTTTCTTCGGCACATTGGGAGTCCGAACTGATAATTTATCCCAGTGGTCAGCTAGACCCTTGAGGTACCTAGTTTTACATGTTAAAGAGGACAATCCCACTGATCAATGTATGGATCGGTGAGGTACTTTACTGTGATGTTTGAGGCTGTGGTATACAAAAGAATAAAAATACAAAGAAATCTACTACATTGAGCCATACTACATCAGTATATAGGAGGTTTTTTTCTTTTTTTCTTTACAGAAGTTTGAGACAGATTTATATTATTTTGCACTTGTGCACATTGTGCTTTGCATGTTTCTTTTTAATTTTTTTTTCATTTTTCTTTTTAATTTAAAAAGACTTTTAAGTCTCAAGTATAAATTGAGCAACCTAAGCAACCCATCCCTGAAGAGGACCCTCAGAATGAGGGCTTCCTCCACCCCTCTAGAAAACATTTGTGTTATTATCTCAATGCTAGTTAAGATGAGGCAAAGCCTCTTAATCAGCTACTTCTACATGCCACATAATAAAACAATGTGAGCAGCTATTTGAACACTCACCCACATGTAGTTCAAAAGACTGGCTGTAAACTACTTATGAAGGTTCTCTGTGGATACAATAGAAAATAGATGGAAAACGAATTTTAGTTTCAAGAATAGGTATCGAATACACTGACTTCCAGAAAAGCCATTGAATATCTGTTATACCCATTGGAAATTAAAAGAAAATCATATCAGAGTTAATAAATTATACATATTCCAACCCCCTCAACACAAGCCTTTTTCAGTTAGGTGCTTCTAACGAAGAAGGTTTTCTTGTGAAGTGAAAATGCCCATGTAACTGTTTCTCATGGTGATCCAGCAGAATCAGTCAATAATAACCCACACCCCCATCTAGCAGACAAGAACCTGAGAGTCATGAGATTTACCAAGAGCCACACAATATAGTACTGGGGTCAATCATAGAGTTCTGTTCCTGAAACTGCTCAATCAGTTACTGAGCTAGGTCGGCCTCATCAAGTACATACCTTAGAAATGTATGTACCTTGATACCTTCACTTACAAGAGATGTATGGCACCTTCATTTACAGACCACCATGATAAAGCAAGTACTGCAATAAAGGGAGATGTCATCCTTTTTTTTGCTGGAGGAGGATCTTGCCTTCAATTTGCAAAACACACATTTACAAAGTGCAATAAGGTGAGGATAAAACAAGACGTGCCTGTGTGAGCAGCCGGAAGACAAAGCACATAGTCCCAAGATCTCTGCCCTCTGCTACTTTTGACTATTAAAAATTGGAATATTTCTTTTTCATTTTATAAGTGGCATTTACCACACTTTACAGGAGCTTACAAATCCTGATATAAATGATAAAATAGAGTAAAATGAGGTGGAAGAATAAGGATTAAAAGCTGAGAGGGGATGCATTTAAGGAATAATAAGGATGGAATTAAGAGAATGAGAATAACTAATGGGGCATCATAGGGCTAAGATGATGATAACAGGGTGGAGCTAAGAGGATAATAACAAGCTGGGAAACAGTTGAAAAGGCTGTGAAAGGAGGGAGGAGGGTGAATGAGATGGCTTAGCAATATAATGGTCTTGTAGAGATGAGGGCAGAGTGCATTTACCCAGCTGTGAACAGTGTGATGAGAAAATATTAAGTTGAGTTATTTAAACAGTCTAAATAATAATAGCAATAATAGAAATAAAATTCAGTTAATAGAATATAATATGGGACAGTGGTCTCCAACTGCTACATAACTGCTGAAAGCAGTTTAGCTATTTATTTTCAAAGCTGGAAACCTAACACCAAATAACCAGTGGAGGTTTAAACCATTTTTCTACTTGACACTTGTGTAACTAAGACACAATTGTTCACTGTGCTGTTATTGACCTGTTCCATCTTAATGCACTTAGGAAACTTTGGCATTTAAGCTACAACTTTCAGCCAAGCTAGAAGAAAAGCTCACTCTGCAAGGAGACTGGACTTTCTGTGTCCAGATGTATTAAGGGCCCAAATTCCAGGCAAAATCTACTCTTTCGAAGCTTATCGTACAAAATGGCAAAAATATTACATTTGAATATGCACATATGCTTTCCTCTTTATGGTTTTGATACTTGTTGATTTTCACTTATCATCGATCATTTAACCAAGCTGCTGGGAGCAATGTAGACTAGTGTGTGCTGATTATATTACACTACAGGGGCTGGGAGTAGCAAGTAATGCATCCTATCCTAACACACCATTCTGCCTTCCTCAAAGAGCCTCAGAAGACATTTAGACTTAAACTTGCCGTTTTGATAAGATAAATAGAACTTTGTCTGCATGTACAACTTTTGCTTAGTAGCTCAGGGATGGGTGGGACTGTGAGGGACAACATAAGCTAAGACCCAAGTGTTCAAAAGAAAAGCACTTATTACTCAATAGGATGTATCATCAAGCAAATTTGATTGGTTGATCACATTTCAGGTGAAATTGTATTCACAGAGGGTGAGATTTAGGAAAAAACTAAAAATAAAATTTTATCATGACAAGAAACTTATTATCTGGCATCACTCCTGCACTGTTATCAGTAATATGGAAGTAAAAGCCTGAGGGAAAAGTTGAATTGGTGTTTCCCAAAATAAATTTTCCAGATGCTTAGCTGAAGCTGACATGACCACGAGCGCTTAGGGAAAGGAAAGGCATTCTTAGCCACTATAGATGTCCATCTGTTATGAGTCAAAGAGACCAAAACCAGGATCAAAATGCATACCCTGAATGTGATCACTATTCCTTTAAACACCCTCAACCTTAATCCACCAAAAAATCTGATTCTGGTAGTGAGTTTTTCCAATGGAGGGTGGTGTCCTGTTGTAGACTTGCCAGAATAGGAGGTTGTCCCCTACTCTTGTTAAATTTTTTCAAGAGACTTTGCATTTTGTGTTACTAATGACTATCTAATACTTTAGTGTTGATATGAACAAACACTTTATGGAAGAGATAATCTATAGGCATTGAAATTGGCCTATTTTATAATTGAGCAGCTAAACATGAGTAAGATATATATATATAAAACTTTCCATGATGCTTATTGTTTTTTCCCCTTCAGAGCGTGTTTTACCCACAATCCCCCACCCCATTGAAGGTCAGTATGGTTTTTATCACTGTACCTCTATCACTGGGTCATTCTCCATCATCTATAATGTGCAAACATACAAAGACTGAAATACATTCACAAAAGTAACACACAATTAAAATCATTTTTCTAAACTTACCAAAGACAGTCAATCTGTTGTCCCCATACCAGCTGATAGGCATGTAACATATTCATCACCTGACTAAACTTCAGGTTGGTCAGTAGTTGGGGAAGATGACACTAAACTTGGAAAACATTTTTTTCTTCAATTACAGGAAACTATGAACCATATATTTGGAACACAGCCAGTTACATTCTGTACCTCATAAAACTATGAATCTTCTCACTGACCGCAATCATATCTGGAGGTTTATAGAATCCAAATCTGGAGTATTACTTGTAAAAATGAATTTATCTATTGCCTAAGGTTGAACTCAAGCTTATCACAAAGATATTGCTTTTTCTTTAAATCTTGGCCCATTCAGGGGCTTTTCTTTTTAAACATAACTACTTCAGAAAATACAAATGAGAAAAAGTCCGTCATTCTATATTTCTTTTCATAAAAGTTTCTACACACTCAAATTAAATTTTGCCTCTGACATCACATTTAGATGCATGTTGCAGCCCCAATTTTCTAGCTTAAGGCTGTTTAAAGGCAAATTGGCAAATAAAATTAAAACAATACAAAAAGTCTGAAATGAAACCAACCTACCATTGAAATTAAATTCCAGAAAACTGATTTGCAAATAACTCAAAGACCTGAGAAAAAAATGAAAAGTAGGTCATGTGGGGGCTAATGTGGAAAAAATAAATCCAATTAAACAAGATTATCATATACACTCTAATGGAAATGTGTTCAGAATTAAAGGTAGGGGAGCTGCTGTTTTGTTAGTTTGAAGACAGATCATGTTTCATTAACACTTATCCAAACTAAAAATAAAGCTAGAATTGGGTGTAAATATTCAAAGTGTCAATAATGCAAAATTTTGCATATCTATGTTTTCATAAATATGCAAACTTAATTATATTTGAAATGGGGATTTTAAAATGTAAAAAGTTATTCTTAAATTTTAAGAAAGGTTCAAACTATTTTTAGAAGAACTCTGTTGAACAAAATCCTTTCCTGAAACATTAATGAAATCTGTTTCTTATGCCAGCCACTAAAAATAAGACTGTTAAAATGTGCCTGTTTTTCAGATTTGACATCAAACTTAGTGTTCATGGAAAATACTCCATTTTGAATTCTTGACATGCTACAATTATTTTAAGACATTCATCATCTAGTGTTGCCAAGATTGACACCATTTTATCATGTTGACATCTTGCAAGTATCTTAATGTGACAAACACATACATACACGTTTGTCCCAATGGAAAACATTTCAAAAAAGGCGTACTATGTCCAAGATGAACTTTGCTGTGTCATTATGACTCAAAGTGTTCTTTGTGAGAGCAGTTCTGCAGCTACAAACTCAAATATTTCATCAGATCATGCTTTATGATATATGTAACATTGAACAAAATGAAGCCAGACACTAGTCACAACCGACAGCTGTTGGATATTGAAAAATAGTCTGGATAAGGGATGGAGTATGTTGGATTTAGTTGAACTTGATATTTTCCTGAAAACTGAATTGTTGATTGGAGAATGACCCTAGTTTGATTTTACATTGTAGATAGACTGTAGATAGCTTCTGTAGATCCAATAGTGTTAGAGACTATAGTTTATTTTACTAATACTTTGAGCTTCTGCTGGTAGAAATTGAAAAGCTGTTCATGGAGATTTGGGAGAACTGGTGTGAGGTTGCTAAGGAAAGATAGTGCCTTCTTAAATTCTCTGTTTCTTACACAGACTTTATTTTTCTAGAGATCAAATCGCTTTTCTCCATGTCTTTCCAAGCAGGATGTGAAATGCAGCTTCCCATGGGGGAGGAGGGAAACTAACTTATAGATCCTTAACTTTTTATAGTGCCACTTAAGTACTGAAATATCTATGGAAAGCATGCCAGCCTCACTGTGGTCATAACTATAATACTAGGCACCTTCATCTAATTAAATATTGTATTCTGTCATCTATGTGGAATCCTACATTTCAGACCTAAGTATTAAAAAAGTCTATCAGCAGTTAGTTGATGCAAATGGCCTGAAGGATTTTGAACCAATTACTTTCCTTAAGGTGTTTCAAAAGTAGGAGAAAGTCCCAAAGATCCATTTCTTTCCTCCCATCATAAAGGAGAACTTTTCCACCTACTTTCCAGTAACAGAAGTGCATGCATAATTTCAGCTTCATTGTTGATACCTCTCATTAGAGGGTCTCCCTTTCTAACCCTCCCCCTCATCCACAGGGCTCATCAGACTGGCTGGGGACAAACAGCAGAGTCACAGCAGGAATGCAGCCCTAAACCCCTTTAAACTGTGATTAAACAAAAACAAGGCTCAATAAGTCAAATATATTTCCCCTGGGTTTCACTGCTTGATTTTCTGCAGTGATAATAGTAATACTGGAATTACGCTAAAGGATAATTTGTATTGTCTATAGACAATCAGAAATGATTCAAATGCCCTTTTCTCTTCTGCCAAAAACAAAACAAAATTTAATAAATCATCATGCTTCCCTGCTCCCAATATATATATATAATAGTGCTTCATCTTTGATCTGTTCCTGATAGGCGTTTTTCTCATTAATTTTAATTTTGGTTTATATATTCTGAAATGAGTCCTGAATAGCATATATTTGCATAACTACCCCAGAATATATCACTATAGAAACTCTGCTGAATTGTAAAGTGAAGAAGAAGTCCATGTGGAGGGAACTTCTCTCCTTTGGTTAGTCTCAGATCACTTCCCAGAGGCCTCTGAGCACCAAACTTCCTGGCATTTCCCATCAGGGTGACAGTGCACCTGGAGACGCCCTCACACTAGGGGAACTGCAGGTTAAAAATGAGGTGAGCAAATCGGCCTCAGGGAGTTCAAGTTCCAAGAAAGCTGAGAAAAGGACAAGGACAAACACCATTGTCTTATTTTTAATCACCCTCAAGTGAAGAATTCCCTGGAGCATGGGTTAAATCAGCCCATCCTTCCCTATCACTACAAGTTTTAAAAAAATTAATAACTGGAGTGTCTCACTTGTTTGCTTTCCATCTGATACTTATCCCAAGTGAACAGCCTTTCCATTCACTAACTCAGTGTGTGGTGCGTGGGTTTGGGAAATGTTGAGATTATCTTCCAGGTTCAGGCATTGCACTGGGTTTATTCACAGCTACTTGCCATTCAGCTCCTGTTTTTCCATTGATAAAACACATTGCACATGGCTGGTTTTGCATGATTAATACAGCTGTCTAAGCTTTCTCTGAAAACAAAACAAACCCCCCCCAAATTAAAGTTTAAAAAAAATTAAAATCCAATCTGCAAACAAACCAGGCTTGCAGAAATCTAAAGTTTGTCTGGTATGTGTCCTCCTGAGGGAGGCTGCTGCTGTTGTGGGTAGACCTGGTGTCAGAACAGCCATATTCTAACTACAACAAGAGGATGGAAAATGCCTGCCCTCACCTGGCACTCCCAGGAATGGGTTCTCAAAATCAAACTCCATGAGATGAGAAGAAAGCTGGAAGAAAAATCCTAAAAATACTCCATGCTGTAAAGATGATTGGATAATCCCTACAACTTTATTTGTTCTCTATAGCATATTATCCTGGGTATCAATGAGAAAATGCCTGTTTTCAGCTCATTATAACAGCACTGTCACCTTGTCTAGTAGTGGTAATAATAATAATAGCTAACATGGATAGTGGGCTCCTCATATGGTAATAGAATTCTAAGGCTTATTGCATGTGTTAACTCAATCCCCCCAATCCTAAGAAACTAACCTATACTTTCTCTGACATTTTTTCATCATCACAGTGGACCCAAATTCCAGTTTACCCATCACAACACTCAGGCACTGCATACTAAATCTATAGTACATTTTAAATAAACAGTATGTATGCATTTATGTTCATTTAATATATACCTGTTTAACATACTTAAAAAATTTTATATAATAATGCAGTATAATGCCTATAATACATGATACTCAGATACCTTAACATCCATATATTTTTACCAGGTTGATTTCCAAATATACTCAATGCATAGAATGTATGCCCAATCCACACAGAGATGTACATGACAGCATTCATCTTTAAAGCCCTGGCTGGTGGCACAGTGGATAAGGCACCAGCCTGCGAACCCTAAGGTTGCTGGTTCAATTCCCAGCTAGGGCACACAACTAGGTTGTAAGCTGGGTGTTGAGCCAGGTTCCCAGCTGGAGGCAAGTGAAAGGCAACCATACATTGATGTCTCTCTCTCTCTCTCTCTCTGCCTTTCTCCTTTCCCCTCTCTCTAAAAATAACAAATAAAATCTTTTAAAAATAATTTAAAAATAAAAACCAAACAGAAAACCTGAGCAGAGCTCTCTGGTATCGCACATCTAATTGAATACACTTATCCAGGCTGATTTACATATATACTTCTATTAATCATGGATAATTACTAGCATTGCTCTTTTTAATTCAGTTTTTCCAACTGTGAAATGGGAAATTATATTTTTCATGCCCATAAGCTCAAACTGGTGTTTTAAGTAATATATTAAAGAGAGCTTTCAAATTCCTAGAAAGCATATTGAATTTAAAACAATCCTGTTCAGATACACATATTTCTCATGATTTTTTAAAGTACTGTTATTTAGAGATGTACTTGAATCCTATTGTCTGGATATTAACCAGATATATGTTTTGCATGGCTTCATTATAGTTTGATGTATGATGGATTCTAGGGATATCTGAAATGCCCACAGTGCTAACAAGTTTAAGTATAAAAGGATCCCAAGGCCAAATAAAAACATTTGTTATTTTCATCAGTGTTGCCGTATTAACTTAAGAGGAGCTGCAGGTTGCATAGTTTCCACTTGTGGGGCACACACACATTCACACACACACTCAGTGCAAGCATGTTACCACCTGTCAGACTAATTCAAAGCCACTAAAGAACCTGCCCTTTTCCCTGGTCAAAAGTATAAAGCATGTTCTAAGAAAGGTTTCAGATTTCATATACATCACTTCTTTTCCATTCACTGGTGCAAAGAGGGCCTTGTTTTTACTGCTAGAACTTTGCCATCTTTGTTGACACAAATTTACAGCAAAATCACAGGCCCTGATTAATACACAAGAGGATAATTAAGAGTTAACATTGCTGCCCTGACTCCTTTACTGGGAACAACAGTGTGACTTCCTCTTGATTTTCGTTATTAATGGGAAACCAAGTGGAAGAGGTGTGCCAATACTTTACCTGGAATCAATACTTCACTTGCCAATCCAGTGATTGAGATCTAACAGTGATTAAGACCCAATAGGCATTTGTCTTTGTTGAATCCACTTCTGTGTCTTCCTCTTCTCACCTCTCCATCCTTCCTTCTGAAGTTTCCTAAACAGTCCTTTGTTCTCTCCCTCTTAAAATTTGCTAGCAAGAATAAATCTGAAATTTATTTGCACTGCTGTTTAAATGTCCAACACTAGCCTGGAAGTGGCACCCCTCTCAGAATTTATGTTAGCTTCAAGCTAAATGGCTAAAAATCCTACAGCATCAGTTTAAAAGTGGGAGAATTTTTCATTCTTAAGACTCTTTTCTAATGTCTTTTCCTATTTTCCTAGTTTGGATTAGCCTCTACCAGTGAGCCTTTCCTAGGGACGTCCCTGTACTGTTGGCCAGCTGTGCTGTTTAGATTTCTACAGCCAGCAGGGATTTGAAGATGAACAATTTTTTTGAAAATCCAAGCTCACACTACATTTTAATTTGATGTAAATATTTTTCTACTTTGAGCTTTATGGGAAGAAAAATCTTTCCAAGTAACAATTACATTTGGGGATTAAATTTAAGTAATTGACAGTCTTGTCTTTTTACTTAAAAGAAATAATGCTGCCTAAAAGAGTTCAATGAGATTTGCAGCAGAAAATATGTTGGCATGCTGCCCCAAACGGTGAAAAGATCAGGATCTTGAATGGACAGAAAAAGCTGATGCAGGTCCCTCTAGTCTTGGGAGAGATTGCTGTGGTGTTGGTACCAAAGAGCTGTTTAGCAGGAAGGTAGCAGTCTAATGAGAGGAGCATTGCAGGGATACAGCCAGGAAGGAGGTCCTTTCTGTGGGAGGTTTGCTGTAGGTTCAAGATTCCTTAAAGGAATTAGAGCAAGGTTCCTTAAAGGAAGTGTGACTACTTAGAGTAAAAAAAAAAAAAAAAAATGCCTTCCAAAAATTCTGTCAGTCATCAATATAGTCTCAGCCTCTGATAAATGTCATCTCATAGTCCCCCAAAGTATAAACTTGAATTTTGGCCTCCCCCTTGACTGTCTCTTTTTCATTTGAAATTCTTAATTCTGGTTTGTATTTCTTAATTTTCTTTTTCTCCACATTTTCCACCATATCCACCTTGCATTACATAGACACTTTTTCTTTAATATCCTTCAAATTAAACCAAAGAAAGGGTGTTGGTAATATTAGCATTCACCTCTAAATGCTATTTATTAGTCATGCAAGCACCACAAAGCCATTATTCCCTTTTTCTGGAGGAAACATCTACTTCTCAAGAGGCAAGACACAAAATAGCCTTAGTGATAGCTTGCCTTATGCAGTCACTCTGCCCTCACAATGGTCTTTCCTCATCACAAGTCACTGGTAGGTATTAAACTAAAGGAACCCTTCCATGGAGGAAACATCAGCTTCAGTGGCCCCACCTTCATACATCTCCCCGAGGATACTGCTGTGCACAACAAACCTGCTGGTCAGAACACAGCGTGACATGAGTTTGGAATTCCAATTTAAGGTGTTCATATGTACCCAGATGTATGATGGAAGCAGGCAGACTGCTCACTGGGGCTTCACTAAGAATTGTCAGCTTACATCCACATTAAATCAGCGGGTGTGGGGAGAGTTTACGAGTCATTTATCAGGCTGCCTAATTGGACTCTAGAGAGCCAAGCACCATCATAGTTTTGCTTATCACTGTGCTGATTGTAAACGAAAACACTTGCCACATCTCTGTAACTCATGTGCACGTGTTAACACCTACACATTACCACTAACAGAATGTCTTTACTATGGATCATATCCATCCTTGCTACTTTATCTGCCCTATACTCATAACAAAGATTCTGACCTAACCACTCACCTTCTAACCTTGGAGTTACATCATGACGTTTTTACCTATCTAAGAGGACACTGTTTGGGGGGCAACAACAGGATACTTGGCTGAGTGTCCATTTTGTTGACCATCCCATCCTCTTCAGCCCGCACAGCACCAAGCATTCCCAGGAATGTTCTGTGTGGAAACGTTGCTTGGCCACTCTAAAATGCTTCCTCAAATATACCTGTAGATCTTGTCTGACTTGGAAGCAGGAATTGTTTGTAGGACAGAGACAGCTTAAAAAAAAAAAAGAATCCAACCACTCGTCTGCACTTCTCTTTGTTGACGAGCAAGTTAGAGAGTTCCTCGGGAGGTTGGTTCTGTTTTCCTTCCTGGAGTTCAGACCACAGGTAAGTTCATCATTGAAAGTTGCCCAGCGCCTTAGCGCTGAGGACGGAATGATCTGGGAGGTTGTTCTACCCTCAGAGAATCAGTCCTCCCTCTATAACTCATCCTGTTTATAGCATGACTTCTTATTCTGCATTTAGATGTACTCTCCACTTGCTTTTGCTTTGTAGAGTTTCTTTTAGAGTTTATATTTTCCTTTCCTTGTGTCTTCTGACCATTAGGAGGAATATATAAAAGAGCCTTCCTTCTTGATGAGCAGGGAAAACTAGTTCCTGGCCCAGGTTAAATGTATTTGATAATGCACACTATTTTGATAACACCATTCATTCAGTCAAAAAATAAAATCTATCCAAGTACTTTCTATGTGCCAAGCTCAGAGCTGCATCTTGGGAAGGACTGTCGCAAATGAGGCAGACGCAGCCTCTGTGCTGAGCTCACCAGCCAGGGCAGGCAGTAGATGAGGAAAACAATCACACAAAACTTTGCGGAGTTTACAACCCCTGTGTGGTGTCTGGGGAGCACAGAACAGGGCACCTTGGCAAGCCTGCACTGGTCAAAGAAGGCTTCCAGGTGAAAGTGAAATTTAAAAGGTAGAAAGGGAAAAAAGATAGAAAATTCCATTACATATAGAGGTCTAGAATTCAAAGAGAGCTGAACAATATTAAATCTAATTAAATTTAGAAATCTGGAAAAAAAAAAAAACCCACATTTTTTGCCTTAAGAGTTTCTTACTTCTTGTTACTTATATCTGGCTTGTTTAAAAACATAAAAAAATTTAAAAAGGTAGCCCAATTGAGTTAAAGGAAAGGGCATCAGCATTTCTACCTCTGTCAAACTTTTAGGACAAGAAAGATTACATGCTTATGTGCTGGCTTCATTGTGCTTACATGTACTGACACTGTACACCGTGTGGCCAGTGGCCCCATTCAGGGTTAGTTTCCTGGGTACTGAGAGCCCATGATCTGGCAGAGAACCTCTAGAGAAAACATTCAGCCTCTCAGCAGGGTTTTATTTCATTTATAGGAATGATCAAGTTGTAAGGGGCCATACATGTTTTCCAGGAGCTGCCCCAGAACCTGGCTGTGATGTTCTATGTGGAGTGATAGATGAATCCTGGCACTCTGAATAATAAAGCCACAGAGAGGGGTCCAAAGCAGACCCACCTTTATCAAATCCTGCCCTGTGATGGTTAGCACCATTCATGTAGGTCTGAGGGTAACTAGGAGTACACCACCATATTAATCCCTTATATTCTTATTTCCAAGACTCTTAAAACCCCAGAAGCACCCCATGAAATCACTGGTTATTACTGCATTCAAATTCCATAGGCCAACCACCTCATTTCATATTATTTGAATGCTTTTGATTTTGAAATATATAAAATAAAAATACACATTACATGAATTAAAGACAGTCTTGAGTCTTTTAGAATGTAAATCTAAACTGTATTTCAAAAACAATTTGGGGCTGAGAAACAGAAAGAGATGAAGAAAACCAAAAAAGGTGAAAATCTCTAGAGACCTATACAGACCTATGCTTTTAATCCTTTTTAGCAAGTCAAATAAATGCAGGTACGAAAGGCTTTAAAATGCATGCTTTTAAACATGGAAAACATAACCTATGTTGTACCAACAACCAAGGAGATTTAGGACTGAGAGGTAGTTTTTAATCTCATTTAATTTTGAGATGACTGGTCTTTCATTCCAACAAGGAATGAAAGGCCAGAATACCACCCACAGGTGTAATGGGTACATTCTAGGCACAAGGGCACAAGAACTTCTTCCTTTAAGACAAAAACTGCATGTCTGGCCCTAATACCTTAAATGACAGACAGTTGATTGAAATGTCTACTTCTGGAGTTTTTCTAAGCTTATACAAATTTTTAGGTGGAGTGGCCCGGGGAAACCCCTTTATTAAACTAAGCCTTTTTGAATAGTCTCTAACATTTTAATTCATTGATTATTAAAAAGTATGACTTTGGGGGGAATGGGTGGGTGGGGAGGGGGACAGAGGGGAGCAAAAAGGGGATGGATGTAACAACAATAAAATTTAAAAAATAAAAAATAAATAAAAATAAAAAATAAAAAAAAACACTTTGATATTTCTGACAAACTTCCCTAAAATCAAATCTAAATAAACTAACTTTTGAAACTTAAAAAAAAAAAAAATTAAACCTCCCAAGCTAAATAAGAACCCAATGGGGATTTGAGAAAGCTGGCTTGACATAAGTGACTTGCTGTAGCTCTCTTTTTTGCATCCGGAGTGCTTGGCGAGACAGTGCTTTCTGAAACACTGCTGTTGTCTCTGAGCAGAGCCCATGGCCTGCTCAGAGACATAAAGTCAAGTCATAGACCTCTGCTTACTCCACAGGGCAATTACATTGAGCCTGCAGTCAGAGGGGCCTCATCAACCTAGATAATATATTTTTTATTACTTCATAATTTCATACTGCTGGGACTATGTTTCTTAGAAAATTTGACCTCACCTGTCTCAGCTTCTCTTTGCTTTAACTATATGATACCAGCCAACTAAAAAGTGGAGGAAAAGATTCAGTCATCTTGTAATAAAGTTAACCCAAAACCAAATAACCAGAAATTGATTATTAACTCTCCCCACCCAACCCCAACCCCCCTCGGCCTTAGAGGGTATTTTTAATGCATTGAGTTGCTTTTATAAATAGCTTTCTAGTCTGATAATAAATGTTTTGCATTTTCATTATGGAAGAACTTGAAAATTTATGAAACTATAAAGAAGAAAATAAAGATCATATATAAGCTCTTTTCTCAGAGATGACACCATTAATATGATATAAACAAATGTTTTGCATGGATGTTTGAGCTGTCAGTGTGCTGTAAAGTATTCAAGTTAAACCTCCTAAGCTGTTTTCTGTTTCCTACCCTCTCAGAGGTTTCTGTGATGTGTTCAAGGTGATGGCAAAGGCTGGCCCTGGGCCAGAGCTCTCCCCACAGTGACAGGTGCATTCACGGCTCTTCCGGGTCCTACATTAGATCTGACCCATTTTACAGGAGATTTCATCTGAATTAAGAGAGATTGCCCTTATGTCATCTGCACGATTTCCAGTAAGAATCCCCCTTTCAGGTGAGGGAGCTCCTGCAGTCTTACGCAAAACTGATAGTAACATTTTTCCTTTTACAAATTTGCCTCTTTTTGTTTTAATGAAATGACCTGTTACTTTAAAAAATAACATTTTACATAATTTTCTTCAGTATAGGGCATTTGGTTTGTAGAGGGTTTGTCCACTAATAATAAGAATAAGGAGTAAGTCTCAAACATTTCATTCACATTATATTAGCAGAAATTATGTCAGCATTGGTTTGGGTTTAGATTTCTTCATTCGTTCAACAGGAAGTTATCACCACATATTCAAGGTGAGTGATACCCTGGTTAATCACTCATGTCCCCAATGCACCCCAAAATAGCATCAAACATCTGAAGTCAGCTCTAATAGCAAAAGCCCTTTTAAGTATTTGAAGGTAAAGCGTAGGATCCCTTTATAACCCAAATCTAATTTAGGAAGGCCAACTTCCTTTCTCAAATGTCAATGATATGCTAAGACTGCTTCACTTTCCAAACCAATCTGATAACCTTTCTTAGCAGTTAGAATAATTGTCCATCCATGAACTAACAAAAAAACAAAATAACAACAACAACAAAAACCCAGAAATAACCTTAATATTGAAGTTTAGACCTTTTACTGTGTTTTGGCTTTTTCTCTCTAGACCCACAATGATTACTGTGATTCTCAGAAAATATTACTGTAGAAATATTAAGCATTAGGGTTTATACAACATAAATACAGTACATAGAAGAAAATTAAAAAAAAAAAAAAAAAAAAAAAAACTTCTAAGAATCCAAACAGAAATCATAGGCATATCTTTTTCTATGTCAAAGAAGAAGAAAAAAAAAAATACTTGTGAGTAGAAACCACTAATCCCTAAAGCCTTTGAGTACAATGGGGAAACCTTCAGGAAAGAAATTAATAAATTTCGAAGTGTGGCTTTGAAAATGGAATTAATAAAAAAGTCTCAATTTTAAGCCACTAATAATAAAGTTTTTTTTTTTTTTTTTTCCCAAAACCTTGGCAGGAAAATAAAAGTCAGAGCACAAAAACCATAAATCTCCACGAAGGAACATTACCAATGCTATGCTTCAGGTCCTCATTGTCAGTGAGAGAGAGATCTTCTCCTTTGTTTCTTTTATTAAATAGCTTCATGATTTTAGCCCCCTCCCTCTCTCACTTTTTCTAGGCAACTGGAGTAGAAAATCCTTATTGAATTTGGACCCTCCCTCTTTGCTTACTAAGTCTTCCCAGAAAAAAAGAAAAAAGTGCCATTAATTATTTTAGTTCTCTAACATGTCATTTTCAAAACCTGTGGCACATTAGAAGACTAGCTTTCTAGAAAGAGTTGTAGCATGCACAACAGAAGAGAGACTATTTCCTTATTTAAATGGCTATGGGACGTTAAAAAAATGAGCCACTTATTTCAAGTAAAACCCTGAAAGTAGAAAAACTATGCAACCTATATAACCCCTAAAGCTACATGCTACATGTGGGTGGGAATGAATGCTTATAAGCAGAAGATTGGAGGGAAATTGTCAAGAGTCAAAGCAGTAAAAATCAATTATTTTTTTCTATTGGTTTGTTGTACCCTTATCTCCTCTCCCAGATAGAACTCAGAATAGGCAAAATGCCAAAATTGTTTATAAACGTATGAAAATTTTCTCAGGTAATTATCAAGTTATGAAACTTTAAACTCTAGTTTTTAATGAAGGGTTTCTTATCTTCACAATAGTCACTATTAGAGAGAGAGAGAGAGAGAGAGAGAGAGAGAGAGAGAATCATATCACATAATAGGAGATAAGAGGTATAAATCTTCTGGCCTCTGAACAAAAAAGAAGTTTGGATTTTTATTTTCTAGATGTAAATTTTCATAGTCATGAGAATATTCTGAAACAAATCTCAGCTCCCCAGAAAAGTGTCTACCTGCCAGGTTTGAAGACAATGAAAGGACTTCCTGCCCCATAAGGCTCTTCCAATGGCTGCATCCCCAACAATTCTGCCTTGGATTAAGGCCTGGTGGTTCCAAAAAAGGAAGAGAACCTTCTGCTGCCTAGAATTTTAGCTCAGGCAGCTCTGGAGGTTTTAATTGATTCACTTGGTCATTTATTCCATTCATCCATTCATGTACTCAGATATTTATTCAGCAAGTCTAGTGGACATTTACTCTGCTAGAGAAATACCAAACTAAGGCTACAGAAGTGAACAGGAAGATATCCCCCGGGGCCAGTGAGAGAGGCTGAATCAGCTCTTCTTAATGCTGCAGGTTTGTTTAACATGGATGGGTATAAAGAATCTGAAAGTCAGCTCCCTGGTTGGTGGCTCATTCAATAGGCTCCAGCCTGTGAACCCAAAGGTTGGTGGCTCCATTCCCAGCCAGGGCACATAACCAGGTTGCAAGCCAGGTCTCCAGCCAGATCCATAGCTGGAGGCAGGTGAAAGGCAACCATACATTGATGCTTCTCTCTCTCTGCCTCCCTCCCTTCCCCTCTCTCTAAAAAAGAAAAAGAAAAAGAAAAAGAAAAAAGGAACCTGAATATCAAAGGCAAAAACAGATTAGCATAAATAAATTTGTCAAGACATTTCCTTTTTATAGTATTCTTTCCCCATTCATTGCCCCCTTTGTACCCTCTCATCAGGAGGTAATATTTAGGCATAGAAAAAATGATGCTTCTAAAGAATTCTAGAACTTGCCCTATAGTAGACTTCCAAGAAGTTTTATACATTAAATGGCTGCAATAGATTTATGTCTTTATTTTATTATTTGGACCTGTATTGCCACGCTTACTTGTTAAGTTACAAGTAACAAGTGCCCTGCTTACCTATTACCTGTTATGTGGCAAGAAGTTTCTCTGAAAAGCATAAATCATATGTTTAAGGTATATTCTAATGAGCATCAAGGGAATACCTACAGAAATCATACTCCTGGCAAGGCTGTTTTTCTCAAGAACTTGAGATCACCTTTGCAAAAGAAAAACAAGAATATTATTTAGTTGTTAAAAATCAGAATAAAATGTTTTCTTGTCTATAACAATAGGAAAGATGTTTTTGAAGAGTCAAATTTCAGTCCTTGCTCTCTGACGGAAAAAAGTAATATTGCTTTTATTTTTTCCAACTACAGCCACCTGGTGGACAAAGGCGCTCCTTTAGACAGATTTAGGACAATGTCTTAGTTTTTCCACAAGATGGCAGCACAAAACCAGGCTTTCAAAGAGCCAGGCACAAAAATATCATTTTATTACTGAAGAGAATAATGTTCTATTCCAACAGAAGATGATAAATAGAAAATAATAGTACCAAATAAGCACTTAATTCTCTTGTCCTAAATGCAAATGAGTTTCTGAGTCTTAAGATATTAGGAATTCACAAACCAGTTTGTTTATTGCAATGAGGAGTACTTCCTAACATTTAAATAGTATGCTAATTTGCCTTTTAAAAATATTTCCAGCAAACATATATTTTTATGATTCTTATGATGTTTCCTTCCTATAGTGTAATATTTTGGCAATGTTTTTAAATTAATATTTTTAATGAGCTCTTTTTAACTGATTAGAGATCAATTAAGAGATCCACTCAGAGCATAAAAACTCTCCCCTACGCCTGTGCCAGTGACTGGTTCACCAGTAGTTTACTTCTGACCAAAATGCTGCCCAATCAGCCTGCTTCCCTATCACTTCAGTGTGCTAGCATCTCTCAATATTTTGTTCATCTGCATGTGGTTGTGGTGTTTTTTTGTTTTTTGTTTTTTTTTTTTAATTTTTTATTCTTTGGACATATATTGGCATGGCTTACTTGTTATGATATAGTTTCCTCAGGCCCTGGATGGGTTCTTCAGTTGGTTAGAGATTGTCCTAATGTGTTAAGGTTTTGGGTGTGATCCTCAGTCAGGGACCACACAAGAATCAACCAATGAATGCATAAATAAGATGAACAACAGATCAATATTTCTCTTTTCCTCCCTTGCCCTTCCTCTCTAAAACCAATAAAAAAAAATTAAGATATATTTTTTCACCAAAATTTTACTGATAGTAAGTTCTAGAAGGTATTTACTACAAATATGATACACTCCTTGTTTCTTGAACCCTTAATATGTGCCTGGCAGCATTCTAAGTATAGTATAATAGTTGATTCATCTAATTGATAGCATGAATTTTAAGAAGCATGTTAATTAAACTTATTCTACAGATGATGAAACTGAGGCGAAAAGAGGTCACATGATTTTTTTTTTTTTTTTTTTTTTTCCCAGCTTAAGCAAAGCTGTTGGTCTTCTCTGCTCAGGTTCCTGAACACTTGCTTTCAATTACTCCCAGGAGGCCTGTGGACAAGTGATAGAACAAGGGACAGCAAGTGTTCTTTACATAAAGATGTCCCCATCAGGAATCTCTGCTCCTTTGAGCAAAGAACCCCACTCTGTGACCTTGAGATGTCCTTACAAATTTGAAAGAACAATAAGCCAAACAACTTGAGTGAAGAAAGAAGGGAACTTGCACTTTGCACAAGAGCAGAACCAAATTCTCCCAGTCAATACTGCATACTTTCAATGTCTCAGTGATAACCCTAAAGTTACAAAGACTATAGTTATACAGTCCTGATTTCATATAAGTAACAGAGGGATGTGGGAGAGTAATGGACAGGGTTCTGGCTGGGAACCAGGAACCTTAAACCATCTCAACTCTGTTGGGCAACTGATTAGCCTCTCTGGGCCTCAGTTTCCTCACATTGTGATAAGCATATGTTCTATACTGCCTCTTCAAGAATTTTTAAGGCAATGTATTAATTCCAAAAAAAGTTCTCAGAGCAAGCATTGTGAAAGAAAAAATGTGGCAGTGTGTTTCCTATACAATTAAAATGCCAGTGGTCAAATGATCAGTGTGATCAACAGGTTTCCTATCTTAAGAAAACCTGACTTTCCATCTGGGGGAGAGTGACATCCGCTGTCAGCATCTGCTAAGGCAAGCACGGAATTCTCCCTCCATCCTTCTGTCTAGACTTTTATACAGAAGAAAACCTTGACTTCTGCAGGTAGAGGACCAGCCCTTCAAGGTCAGCTGGCTGGTCACTAAAGAGTGGCTGCTGGCTGGTGACTGAAGTGTGCCTGGAGGTTCACCAGGAAGCATGATGCAAAGAGCATTGATCCTGGGCTTCCCATCCTCCTGGTCTCTGACCCGTTTAGGAAAACTGCCCTATATGCAGTCACAGCTTGTTCCTAGGAGCAGTCTGGCTGGTGCCAGCTTTGCTAATGCTAAACTATAGCCAAACATTTTCAAGGCCTCAGACACTGGGACCATGGTGCTCTTCTTACAGCCATCTTAAGAATTCCAGAAAAAGTGTGCCATTCAAGTGCTCCTTGTTATGATGTGCTTTGGGTAGACAAATGAAAAATCTGCAAGCGAGGGGATTAAATGATTGCACGGAACCTCAGAAACTTTGCAGACCTGATTCCAGAGATCTGACCCTTTAATGCTCAGTCACAGAAAATAAAGATTTTAGCTACTCAGATGCTCTGTTGTTTTAAGAGTCTCAGATCCTCTGTTAGGAGGATGCTTGGCATATATTGACTGTTCTCATATTTCATTGGTTCTAGATCTTTTGCTGTGGCCCACTGAGTGCTCCAAGCACCTCCTGCCCTGGCGGTGCTCCCACTGGGAACTATTGCAAAGGTGGCCCCTGCTTCCCCCCTGCACAGTGCAGGAGCGCAAACAAGCAGTAATTCAAACTTCAACACATTTGAAATTAAAACTGAGATGAGGGTTAGGAAGAAGAGTGGAACTTGAGATAAAGGGACTTCATTTTACCAAGGAGACTAACTGCCCTGTGGAAGTTTTAACCAAATCCTGAAGGATGAGTGAAATGTCTAGTAGAGATACTAATGGATCATAGGCCCTATGACAGAGAAATCACAGTACTGTGGGGAATGAAGGAAGGTGTGTGGTCTGGAATACAGAGCTGATAAGTACTGATGAGGCTGGAAAGATGAGGGGCAAAGCCACTGGCACCAAAAAGGGGATAGATGTAATACAACAACAATAAAGTTAAAAAAAAAAAAAAAAAGAATATTGGTGTTTATCCTGAAAGCTGCCAGAAAGCATACATGAGTTTCAAGCAAGACAATAAGGTGACTAGATGTCCAATTCAAAAGGTTCTCTTTGGTTTTGGAGTCCAGTCAATGTACTTCCTTAGTGAAAGCCTATATTTTTCAGAGATGAAGCAAGGCTATCTGGATCTTCAAGAAGAAGAACATTATTAGCCCTGGCTGGTGTGGCTCAGTGGATTAAGCCTTGGTTCTAGGAACCCAAGGGTTGCCGGTTTGATTCCCAGTCAGGGCACATACCCAGGTTGCAGGCCAAATCTCCAGCCAGGTCCAGGAAAGTCAACCATACATTGATGCTCCTCTCCCTTTCCTCTTCCCTCCCTCCCCCTCTCTATAAAAATAATTAATAAAATCTTTTAAAAAATGAAAAGAAAAATCATATCCTGCAGCCACGGTTTGGGCTCCTACACTTGATTTACCACTCAGTTGGTCCTCAGATTCAAAGTGGTATCCCGTGGCAATTTTCTGCGTTTACTTCTACAGATCTCAAAGTATTCTGGTTAAATTGATAATGATACTTCAAAGGGAATACAATTACTTGATCTATTTGGGCTTTTCCACCCCTGAGATTTATTTATATATACTAAATACCTACCAACTGCTTGCCAGGCCGTAATCTAGGCCCTAGGAAAACAATGGTTGATAAGACTGTCACTATTGGTGCCATCTGTAGCACCTAATGGGTGAGATAAACTCTAGGCAAGCAACTAAGTCAACATGTAACATGATGCCAAGTAGCGATAAGTGTTACTAATTAATATTAGTAGATCAAGGTGAAGGAATAGACAGTAACAGAGGAAACCATTTTTTGATTAGGTGAGGAGAGAAGTCCTTCTTGAGTTGCCAACTAAAACACTTTAGCAGAAATCTGAATGAAGTGACTGAACGAGCTAGGCAAAGATCTGGAGGAAGAATATTCCAAGAAAATGAAGCAGCAACTACAAAAGTTTTAAAGTTGAAATGCATATAGCATGTTAGAGGAAAAGAAAGAGTGGAACAAAGCAGGAGCAAAATAGCCAACACACACCCAATCCCTTCACTAAATCGCAATCATACTTGGGGTTCTTGTACTTGTCCACACATACAACAGGTGGCATCAAGTACCGGTAGTTACAAATTGACCTTGCCACCTCCTGTACATTTGTTCCAACCAACCAATCTCTTTCCATGTGCCTTGCTTTCCGTCTCTATCAGCGTGTGATTCCACTAGAATGGTCTCCTGCCTTTTCTCTCATTCTCCTTTTGGTGGAGAGTACCAGGCTACTTTTTGTGCTTATTCTCAATTGATAAAGGATTTTTTATCTGTTTTTGTTTTGCTAAATGTTTCTTTTTTAGAAACGGGCACCACCGTGCACTTCAAGCAAAAAGGTATGGTTTTTATTTCTCATTACCTTCTACTTGTTAAAATTAAAATGTCACAGCATTGTGTTGGGGTTTCATACAGTGAAGTTTATTTCATCTGAACAGTTTGTGGTGATAATTTCCATAACACAAGTGCCATTATTTTTTCCCTAAATTGTAAACTTTCTTCTTCACAAAAAGCCCCTGGTCCAACCCATGTCTACTCTATAGTTTTAAAAGGTATTCATTTTTTAATCTCTGGAACTGAGCAACTTATCCCCTCCCATTTTTCTTAAGCATCCATGCTTATTTCTTGCAGAGCTATGTTTTTGGAAATGTTCATTACTCAGTGACAGGGCTCTCAGGAGAGACATAGAGCCTACTTTACCATTCCTTGTTAGCTATTCAAGTAGATGTATGTCTAAGGACAATAGAGCAGCATCTCCTAAAATGAAGCAATTGAGAATTTAATACTCCTTCCTGCCTCAACATCCCCCAGGTGTTGAGGTCTTCATCTCATCTCATCCTGCTGCAGCACTTCTGTGCTCTCCCAGGACCTGCTTTTTTGTGCCCTCCAACTGTCCCACATGCTTCCATCAGCCATGTGGCATGTAGTCCACATACTTTCCCCAACAAAGACAGTGCAATCAGGTTAAAACTTCAACAAATGGACCCTAACATGTAAACAATTACCAGTTCTGAACTGCCCCCTGGACATATCCAACACAGAGCTTCAGACCAGAGCCACAGGGGAACCTACATGACCATAACACCACCCTCCTTAAGTCCTTGTGGACACCCGCTTGGCTTGGTAATTATCTCGAATGAAGATGTCTTCTTCTCTGAATGTCAAAGGAGATGAGACAGATCATTATAAATAGGGAAAACCTACTTCTTTGGGGTCTAGACCCCACCAGTGAGCAAGAACCACAGAGATTATGGATACTTTGTTGCATGCTCTCAGAAAGGGGCCAGCATTTTGTTTATGACCAGTGCTAGCCAGTCCCCAGGGAGGCAACCAGAAATATATGAATAGGACCAACATTATTTGGAAAAAGAAGGGATAAACTGCCCTCCAGTTCAGCCCTTCTCTCCCCAATGCTGGGATTAGCAATTGCAGTTGAATCTTAAGTAATGGAACATATGATACCTCAGGGCTTTGGTGTGGATATAGAAAGAAGGCATAGGATGTTTGCTTTTTCTTTTCCTTTTTTATTTCAGAGATAATTGAGATAAAGTCCTAGTGTCACCCAAAGGAATTCTAAATTTTAGTAACCTAAAATTTCACAATTTTTCATGCCAAAACATTTTATGCTATTTTGATGGAAAAGGTATGATAATTCCAACTCGACTGTGAGAATATTTCAGCCTTGCCCAGGACTCACTTCATAGAGAAGGGAGATAATGCATGAAAAATTATGTACGAGGAGCTCAAATTTAATTCTAAGACACCATGCTCAAAGGGAACATCAATGTGTTCCCTCTTCCTATCTGCTCCAGCCAAGATGCAAGTATAGACTTGCATCCCTGGAGTTCCTTTACCGGAGGGAGCTGTACTGGCTGAATGTGGAGAGCAGGTGGCGCCAAAGGCCATCTTTTCAGGCTTCCCATAAACATGGCTTCTCAGCCAGGATTTAGGAGATTATTTTTCTTCTTTCTCTTAACTATTGTTTTGGATATTATTTAGATTTTTGTCTTATTTTCAGTCACTCAGTCAGCCCTTAGTCATTCTGAGAATAATTCAAATTTAAACTTGCCTCGCCTTCTTTCCTCATATGGCTGAACTATGTACAGAAAGAAAATTATGATTGACCTCCATTGCTTAACTGATGAAAGGCTTGCCCAACAATCACTGAGGCTGTGATTATTTTGAATAAGTGTAGTTCTCAACCTAGGGAATGATCTCTAAATACCTAGGAGAAGCAACAGAAGTGTGCTGGCCAGATATGAATCACAAACCATCTCTCAGAGCCTGCTCCCTAAAGCAGGTGTCGAAAATCCCCTGCCCTTTCTTAGAGATGTTACTCAAAGACAAATTGGCTGTATCAGCATCCTACATCAGGTTCATAGTGTAGATTTGTACTGTATAGACTTTGCCAAAAAATACTCACATCCCTCGATTTCAGGGTGCTTTGCCCTTAGTTACAAATCCATTTTTAAGCACTGTCACAGCCAAGTATAGTCCAGCATTTACCTTGACACAGTCTCACCTGTCATCCTGCCCTGGGGCTGAGAACCTTGACCTGGTCAGTTGACTCAAGATCTTTAATCTTGCTGCAGATGAATTTGCCACCTTCTAGTCAAACATTAAAACCCTTGACCCAAGTCATAAACCAATTTATTGATTCAGGGGTATTTTGTACCTTTCTGTAATCCAAACATCTATAGTTAATAACAATATGATTCTGCTACCATTTGTTGAATGTTTACTAAATGCTACACATGGTAGTGTGCACACACACACATACACATATAGAGAATGTGGCTGCACACCAAGATAGGATATTTGTCTGTTATATGGAGAACATGTAGCAATTTTTGAATTGTGGTTCTATTCACCCTTCTATTCTTAAGGCTAGATTATGTTTGCAGACTCTTGCTTTCATTATATCTGTTTGTATATAAAAGTCCTTGCTAAGCCTGGCCATCTGGTGTGCGAAGTAAGATTTATCATTTGCATTTCCATAAATAAGCAGAAATTTCATAACTATGAACTAAAACATAATTAATGGTTGTGCTGATTATTTTTCTCCGAAATGGCCATTAACTGAAGCACTCTCCTATGCAGTCATCTATACGTATCTATGAGTATAATTGCATGCACACTTGTGATGATTCCCCCACTGTCACCCATTTACCCTTGTACTTTTTCAAGTCTATTTATTTACTCTCAAAACCAATTGTGAAAAGAGCAAGTCATATGAGTACATCAAATAGCTATATGAGAGCACTCACTAAATAATGAATGATAGAGATGAAGATATCTTTAACAGATACACAAACTTCACTTCAAATATGTAATAATTTTATTAAGGATAAAATTAAAGATTATTAACACAGTCATATACTGTGTAATATAGAATATCATGTGAAAGTAATAGCTTATTCTCAATTAAGTATATGAAAAGACCAAGAATACCTGTGTATATATGAATATGCATAGAACATACATTCTTCTTTGTATCTATGTGTGTATATATATATATATATGTCCATACATTTGAAAAACATTATAGTAAACATGTTTATCTAAGTTCATATATGTCAATATTGCAATGAAAGAATTTCTGCTTTCTCAAATGTTTACTACCCTTCACATAAAATGATAAGACTGGGCTTTTTAGACTTCCTCAGGTGCCACTCAACTCCAAGATGCCTAAAACATAATCTAGCCTGTCCCAGCACTAAAAATGAGATTAAGGAAATAGGCAGAATTAGACTCTTTATGAAACTTCTGTTTCATACTATCCTTAGAGCAAAACAAAACTCGTTTTTGTTTAACCACCTATGGCTCTCTGCTTTGGAAACCTCACTGACACACTAATTCAAACAAATGTGCCACAGAACTCATGCCATCTACAGCATATAGAGGGACTCAAATGGCCATCAGGCCAGAGCCCAGTGGGCTGCCATTAAGAGAGCTTAAAGCTACCAGGGGCCAAAAAAGGTAGGGGTGGGGGCCAGAGATGGAGTGCAATGGAAAAGGCATTGAACTGAGTCTCAGAACACCTGTATTCTAGTGCCTGGTCCACAGTTTACTAATCAAGTGCTTTATGTAGGATACATGTTCTTCTTGAACCTCAATTTCTCATAAAAGGCATGAACCTGAAGGTAGCTAAATATCTTTTTATTAATAGGTCTTACAGCCATTCCGAAAATTAAAGGATTGATTGATATAATATTTAAACCTTTAATCTGTATTTCCATATATTTCCATAGAATAGTAAAGTTCATTTTACACTGTAACTATGCTCTTCGAAGTCTGTATATTCATATTTTACAGTGATATTTTTAATATATTCAAGATGGCATTCTAGTATAAATATTCTATTGAAATCATTTTTTTAAAGATAACGGAGGTCTTTGTGTTGTTTGGTTTGTCCTGGCTATTTTTTTAAACAAACACAAAGTTCACTTGTAAAATTTTTGACCAGAGAGTCATCAGCAGCCCTTCACTGGATAACTTTACTGTGTAGTAGGAACAGGCTGAGACTCTAGAACTAGCTGCCTGGGTAAAAGCCCAGCTTAATAGCTTTATAAACTAGTGCAAGGGATTTTCCCTCTCTCCCCTGTTATCTCACTGTGAAGCAGGGCTCACTGTAGCCCCTGACTCAGAGCGTGGCCGTGTGCTCATATTTGTAAAGCATTTACTACAGGAACTTATAGTAAGAGCTATGTAATTGTTTACTGGTTTTGTTTGGTGGCTCTTGCTGTTATTATTTACAAAAATACATAGAATAGGAGAACCATTATTGAATTCAGAACTTTCCCTGTTGTTTTATTTCTTAACTGCTATGTCTGTTGACAATTTTGGCAACATTCACACATCAGAGGATTGTTTCATCCCATTTGCAAACCGTGAGTTCAAATACACATGCACACACACGTACACTCATTCACACACATTCACTTGCATATGTGCCCTCAAAACTTCAAAGTACCCATAATTACAGTCACACTATCTCTCTTCTGAAATGTCATCATTTAAGCATACCGTCTTAAATCCCAAATTCTTGGCTGTGAAAAATGCTAATACTTCCTCCTTATAGTGGATGTGTATGAACAGAACTGTATGTACAAAAGGAGTGGACAAGTAAAGCATAGAAGGCAAGCGCTTCAAACCTACATTTTCTTCCCCAATTCTCCTCTTTCTGTCCACACGGCAGATCATCTCTCTCCACTTTTCCTCTCCCTCTTGGACCTTAAGCCACGCCTCCCCCTTCACATTTCCCACACATGGGGAAAACTAGGGTGGTTGCAGGCAACACACAAACTGCCACTCCAGGTTGAATTCTGGGCAAGTTCAAGTCTCAGTTCTGCTTCAGGTTTGAACCTGCCTCTTAACTTCCCTAGGACTGTTTGTTGTTTTCTGTTGTCTTTGCTTTTGATTTTTAACATGTCAAATAAAGAGTTTGGACCAGATGATCCCCTGTTTCCTCCTAAAACTCTGCAATGAGTTGACTTATTTTCCACTATGCAGCTAAAGTGTCACCAGTCATCAATAATTACTTCGAAATGGTTTCCCTCCCTATAACCAATAAATAATTACTGCTTCCCCCCTGAGAAACAAGAGAGTCTCAGATTGGTTCCATGTTTTATTGATGGAGATGCTGTGATAAATCGGCTGGAGGAGCCGTGTCTGGCTGCTGAAGAAACCTTGCCGGTGCCTGGAATATTAATGAGCTCTGGCATTGGTGCCAGGAGAGCAGAGTATGCGAGAGGAGATGGGTGAGGAGGAGCTTGCAGCACCTTCAGCGGCATCAGTGCTGGCCAGTTTAGGGCCTTTTCTGATGGGAGCATTTGATATTTAGAGGTGTTTCAACCAATGGTACTCCTTAAGATACATGTAGTTCAAGAAGGATTCAGAAAAGATTGTGAGCCCTTGTTGGGCTGTATATAGCGTATACAGCGCGCTGATTTTGAAGCTCTGGTGTTTGGTGCGGTCTCACTTGATATGGTCAGCAGTCCGCCGGAATGGAATAGTCATAGAGTGGGCCGGACATAACTGTTCTCTTTTCTCTCTCTCTCCCTCTTTTGCTCTGCAGGACCTGGGTCGGTGAGAGGAATAAACGGATCCATCAGTCTGGCCGTACCACTGTGGCTGCTGGCAGCATCTCTGCTCTGCCTTCTCAGCAAATGTTAATAGAATAAAAATCTTAAAATAATTTTAAAAACCACACAGAAATGCGTCACACAGGATACAGAGAGAGAGAAAGAGCGAGATGGGGGGAGACTGTTTATTTCACAACTTTGTGTGTTTATAAATAAAGGGGGGAATAAGAAAAGGAAGAAGAAAATACAACCTTTAAAACAATTTCAAAGTCCGTCAATAAACATTTGCGTATAATTCAGGGTGGAAAAGTTCTACCAGGATATGTGTATATCTAAGCAAATGTATGCTGTGTGAAGACTGCGTCCTGATAAGGACATCCAGACGTTGTAAAAATAAGACAAGTGAAGAAATACCCGATGGACATTAACTCCCCCAACACACACTTTATCCTTCCTTCATCTTTTTTCATCCGTGAGGAAAAAATATATAAGGTCTTGCCTCTAGTGTGTATACTTCCATCCTTCTATTGTTTTTTCATTTGAGCTCACCCGTAACCATTTCAGACTATCAATGAAATCCAAGCAGGCTTTTCTGCCTCCACTCTCCCCAACTTTCAAGGCCATCTCCTCCCCCCTCGGCGTGTTCTATCTCCCTACACCCATCCCAGATATTCCCTTTTAATCTTCATCTGTGCCCCGCCACCTGCCACCTCTCTTCACCCCACCACCCTCCCGAGCACCGGTCAGTCATGCCGCGAATGCTAGGAAGTGCCATTTTAATTTCTCCACTGCGCGTGCGTGCTTGCGTCTTTGGCTTTCACGTGGGTGTACGTGTGTGTGAGCGTGTGTGTCCCTGTAAAGCATGCCAAGGGAATGGTCCATGTGTACATAGACTTCGTGCTGTAGATACTGTCCCGCATTGTAATTGTGAGGCGTGGCTGTGACAAGTTGCCAGGGGACGTGGTGGGGAAGGAGGCAAAAAGCAGAGGCTCGTCCCATCCGCGGCTGTCACAGGACGTCAGTGTGTGTTCAAACCAAGCCGTGCCCCTTCGAAGGGCAGAACCTCCTAGTCCAATCATCAGAACCCAGTCAAGAGCCACCCAAAATATCACTGTAAATGAAAGTGCCTACTATTGATGGGGGAGCAAACAGTAGAGAGAATAAGTGAGGTGGATGAGGTGATCTAGGAGAGAAGGTTGCTGATTTCACTCTTGTTCCCTGAGTCTGAGGGATTCGTAGATTAGCTGGCTTGCTGCAGGCTGGGTCCTGCTCTGCTGCACGTGCTGAGTAAATCCCCGGATGCAGGAAGGTCTCTGTGGGTTAACTCCCAATGAAAGGATAAGTAGCCACGTGGTGATCCTAAGCAGCCCTATTTGGCCCCCTCCCTCATCTTCACGTAACACTGCGTTTGTCCTGTGGATTCCCTTGAGCAGAGATTATTTCCTATTTCAGATAAAATGCAGTGAGAGTGAGCAGATCAGAAGTGGACAGGTGCTCAGATCCTTACTCGTGTTGTAGGGATAAGGACAGAGCTCTAATAAAAAGCATTCATCATAACAAGGCATCCACTCCTGTGCTCCCTTGCAGAATTTTGTCCTGGTGTTTTAGGCTGATATGTTCTTCGGTTGTCCACATTATCTCCCTTCTCTTCCACTGACAGTGTTTGCAGCACCATTGTTCATAGCAGTCCATCACTATCCTAGGCCAGGCCACTAGGAATGGAGTTATATTCCAATTTTCCTGCTCACCTTTGGCTTCTAGTTTCCTGGAAAAGGTGCAGTGGGGAATATGCTGTTTAAGTCTGCATTAAGAAGCATCATCTTGCCATTAACACCGAAATGCATTAGTTTCTTAACCAAAAGAGCTGGGAAATGTGTAATAATTTATGCAGAAGTTGTATGCTTACCACAAAGCTTGGCATCATCACAACAACAGAAGGATTTTCTCAGGAAAGACCTTGCAGAGCATGCTGGATCATTGTGCATAGAGGGCTTTGTCAGGAAACAAACATTATAGGTGATGTTGGAAGGAAGATTATTATTGAGGTCATAATTGGAAGTATTTTAGCAGAGCCAAACATGGTACCTTACCAAGTTTTAAAACCTGAAAAATAGCTATCATGTGATATAAAGCAAGAAATTTCATAACTGGAAAAAAAAAAAAAAAGGGAAACGAGGAAGAAAGGAAAGGGGAAAGGAAGGAAGGCAAGAAAGAAAGAAAATTCCTCTTGACAGATTTTAATTCAAGGCTCTTTGCAATGAATCTATGAACATAATATAATCTCCTTGATGAGCAGTATTTTAATATCTTCTAAGGGATGCCATTGTTTGTTTTGGAAGTTTATCACCAGTCTTCTTTACGATTTTGGAGTTTAGAGATAAAAATGGAAGAATAAACTAGCCTTGGGGATCAGTAAGAGCATTTATGGCAAATCCTGCTCCAGACAGGAAACTACTAAAACATAGGGAAGGTTGGCTATGCCTCTCTGCAGCAACAACTTACTGACAATCAGGGATTCCTCTAACAATGTGGTGTTCTTAATACAGGATTAAAAGTTTAGTACTCTTGATAATAAATGTTCCCCCTATATATATAAAGAACCATCCACATCTTTAAGTAGAAGCTTTAGAAGAAAACATGCTAATGTAAATATGTACAAGAAAGGTAACAGAAGTTAATTCAGTTTAGTATCAGGTTCAGGAACACTTCTCAGTGGCACATCACATATTTTAATCATGCACCTAGATTTCTGATTTTCCCTGCCCTATCATAAGGAAAAGGCCTTGGTTTTATGGAAGGTGATTCTCTATTGAAAGGAATGTCTTTGCCTTGTCAGTGCCATTTGTTCCCTGAGTTTTAATAGAATGGACCATACATTAAACATAATTAAACATATATTGAATATTGTGGTTTTTGCATGTATCTCTGGCAGGATCTGGGAATTTTAAACTTTCAACCTGGTTCCTGTTTCAGTGTAAACATGGACCCCGGTAATCTTATAGGTTTGAGAATGTCTCTTAAGTAATGTGAAGTATGGAGAAAGACCTAGAAAAGGGCAGAAGCCAGAGGATTGTCACCAAGAAATTGAATCTGAACATGGGACTTCTTGGAATTTAGTTCATTAGTTCATCATTTCATCAATTTATCATATTGCTAAAAATTCCCTCAAGAGTCTTGCCCACTGGTAATCAAAGCTTAAACCCTGAACTGGAAAGATCCCACAGGTTAGAAATAATACACTGAGAGGAGTGAAGTGCATCAATTAACCTAAATGGCTAATATGTTGAATGTTCTTTGTATGCAAAAGAAACATCATTATAAAGCATAATCCTTTGACTTGATTGATTTCCAGTTAAAAAAGCAAAAATAACCTTGATCCAGGGCATTTTCTGAACTATGAGAACTAATCTTAGATTTTACAACTGCAGAATTAAATACCCTGGACAATTGTACATTAGAAGTATTTGTCTTGTTTTGAGACATAATATCCTTCTGCCCTAAAAGAACTGAAGCTCGTAGGAAAGTCATTGAGTTTTCTGTTAGCAAGAATTGTCCCACTGACCTTCGCCTTCACACCCAAGTTAGGCCAACTTCTCCCTTGTCATGGGCATTTTTTAACTACATATTTAGACAACTGGGGCTATTCCTAGAGACCTTGTAAAAGAACTCGTGATTTTTATGTTCTTGGAGGACAGAAACAAAAGTCTGTTTCTCCTCCAAAAATGGACTTACCTCCTTTGCACACAAAAACTAAACTCCTCAGCATGAAATTGTATCTGAGTTATCAACCTTACCAAGTTATTAGCTTCTCAGCTACTCCAGACTCACAGTTTCCATCCCCAGGTTGTTGTGGTTTGACTTGTTTCTATTGGCTTGTCTCCCAGAATTTTTCATTTTGGTTTTTGTGGGCCTTGAATTATATGTGGAAAAATAATATATGTGTGTATGTATTACTTTTTATCTTTACAGATGTTATATTTGCAATATTATGTGTATTAGAAGATAAATTTAGATTAATAGTTTAAACTTAAAAGAAAGAAGTACTGAATTTGGTAAAAAAAAAAAAAAAAAGGAGCTATGCTTCATTTAGAAAGTCATGGAGCCCCATTTTATCCATTTCGTTATTATTTGTTTAAAAGGAATTTGTTTATTGATCATGTTTCATGGGATTATTTTTCTCTTTATCTTCAAAACCTTTTAGCTTAAATTTAGTCTTGGTTCTAAATTACCACCATTTTTATAGAAATATAAGTATAATGCAATATCTGACCTATAAAAACCATTATTTTGAGACAAATGTTTAACATGCTACAAAATAATAAGAAATGTCCCTGAGTTAAGAAATGCAAATTAGTTTAGTTTAAAAAACCTCCTTCTTTCTTAAGTTTTAAAAATATTTCTCCTACAAAGATTGCATTTGCCTCAATGATGTAAATTTGCCACCATGGTTGGCATAAGATCTGTAAACATCTTTCTAAATGCAAAATGGAGTTTACATTTATGTGCATACTAGCGGAAGAAAAGTAAACTATTCTCATTTGCATGTAGTTGTGTTGTCAAATGTGGCCAACTGAAATTAAAGAATTCCTCACCCAGCAATGTACATTACTTTCCTCCTGGCCAGGAAGCTGGTGTTAACATTAGGACTAGTTTTAATATTACACCAGTGCACATGTTTATGGATATTATGAAAACCTTGCTGTAAAATCTTAATTTCCTTTCAGCATATTTACATACTGTGTGCTGATTAATAAATTAGGCACCAATCATGTGTAAATCAATGTAAATCACTAGTTTATGTACATAATACATACTATGTAAACCAGTTTTCAGGCAGGACCCAAGTTCAACTAAACCTGGGAATCTAAAAAAAAAAAAAAAAAAAAAAAATTACAATCAATAAAAACCAATGCAATTCACAGTCAGAATGAAGAGAATTATGAATAATGGCCCAGACTCAAGGTTGCCCCCCAAAAAGGAAGTGACCCACAGGAAGTGTTGAAGAGATTCATATCCCACCACCCCTTTGTTCCTTCAGGATCTAAGTGGAGTTTCTCCCAACTGTTTCCCCAATAGTGTCTCCTAACCTCAAAGTAAAGGAAATGATGAGATAAGGAGGAAGGAGTTTTAATGGTTCATACATCTGGTGCCTCAACTCCCAAATGTATTCTTGTTACTTTTACTCACCATCTAAGGTGTCTTATTCAAATAGTTTCAAAGAAGTCAACAATACCTTGATGAACAAACTATTACTCAGCTTTTATTTTCTATCCATCAGAGACATTGGGAAAGCTTCTTTGTCATCTTAATCATAAGAAATTGTGGGATATAAAAAATACGTTATATCTTTGAGAAATATTTCGCTAAATCACCTTAGGAAATAACTACTTTTACTTAATGTAGTAGACCTATATATCTACACAACTATCCTAAATATTGCAAACAAGAACAAAGTCATTTCACTTGGGAGTACCTCTCTCAGACATTTTCTCTTGGAGTATTTTTGAAATGTCTGATGTGTTTAACAGACATTTATACCTTTTAAAAAATCTAAACAACTGATACCTAAGGAGTTATCAAAGAGATAACCTAAAAATCCTGTGAATCTTCTGAAAAGACTGTATTAGAAAGAAATTTAGGTCAAATTAATAGTACACTTAAAATACACTCTTCTACCCAAGATAAATGAAAACTTTAAAGTGGGGTGGAAAGTGTACTTGATTGGGAGTTGGGAGAAACAAGCTATGTGACCTTAAGCAAGCCATTTAACCTTCCCAACTCTTGGTTTTCTCATCCTGAAAGTGAGAAATTTAGGTGACATCTTTGAAACCTCTGTCACGTCTAAGCTCTCTGATTCTGAACAAGAATCTAATACCATGTAGTGCTGTGCCTAGCTAGTCATTCCAAGCAGTTGTTCGTCATTTCTAGTTCGGTCTCTGGACTAGCTGCACTTCTCAGAATCATCATTTCATCATCTCCATTTCAAAAGCCAAAACTTCCTAGACTTTAGGATTCCTGGACTGGTTTTACAACTTTCTTCTAATCAAAACTTAGCAATGCTGAGAAGGAACACTTTCATACTAAACCGAAAGCACTAAAGTAGTAAAAATCGTTTCCTTATTTACAATAAAATCTAACTGCTGAACTATATTCTAATAACATTTCACAGGAAGGAAAAAAAAACAGATTGGATATTATGCATGAGAAAGTCGTGCATCTGAAAGAAAATATCCTGGGCCCAATGTCTCACTTTAGTAAATGTATGTTCTTGAAAACACTTTGCTTGTGCTGATGACAGTGAGCATGTGGTCCCAGGCAGGTCTGTGAGAAATGGGCAAGATTATAAATTGTTTTGGAAGGAATCTCTTTTGGCATGCTTCCCTAAACTTGACTTATAGACTAGAAAGTCAAGCAAGTGCATGGAGGGAAAACAAACCTTATTTTCAAAAAGTACACGTCAATACTATTTAATAAAGTCAAGTTGAAAATAGAACAAAAATAAACACATTTTAGGAGATTATAGAGCTGAATATAGTAAGAATTGTAAAGGCCAAAAACCAAAATGTGAAAGTTCAGTTCTCTTAGAAGAGGGTAAGCAGAAAGGGTGGTTTCTCAGTGATCAATTTCTTGTACCATGTTCTGGATGGATTGAGCATCTATTTGTCTTGATCCATCAAAGTATAGCCCCACACCCTGCTAGAGGCTCCATTTAGTATTTGTCCAATGGTAGTTTCCCAAGCGTTGCCTAAGAGAACAGATAGAATTGGAGTCTCCTATACACAAGAGCAGGGGCTACACACAACTTCCCAGCTTTACTATCATTTTATGTAGATAAGGAAAAGCAATGTACTTACAGTACTTACAAAGCTCCCCTAAGTGGGAGAATGGCCTGTCCAGAGGACAACTCCCCATTTCCATGGATATTTCAGAGGTGCCACTTTTTGAGTGGTGCTTCTAGATTTGTTCCTGTAGCTATGCTCTTCTCTGCACAAACCCTCTCTATGTAAAGCCAGGCACAGAGCTAAAATCTGCTTCTTGCAAATGAAAACACCTGAACTACTAGCTTCATGGCACGTGGCAGTAATTCTAAGCTACCTGGAGCCTTTTTGAACTCACTTCCCTAAGTCTTTGCTCTTCACTGGAGAATGTTAATGGCTCATCCTGGTGAATTATGGCCAAGTTGTGCAACCTATTTACTGGGAGTGGGGAAGGTTAAAGGGAGGAAATCACAGGGGGAAAGAGCATGGGAGAAAACCTCCAGTTCCCTCCCACAGCCCTCAATGCTTCACCCCTTCCTTCTACTGCTATACTGAATAGTGTATAAATCCTGCTCTCGGTTAGAATTCTCATTAACAGTGTTATATACATATAAATATATATAAATATATAAATATATTCCTTTTTTCAGCCCTGTAGACATCAACAGAACTTTCCTTAATATAAACACATGGCCATTTTTTGTTTTTGTTTTTTTGGTTGTTCGAGGTTTTTAATTTTTGTTTATTGGGTGGATTTTTTCCTCCTGGATACTAGCTCTGTGAAGAAACAAAAAAAGCGCAGTGTGTGTAAAAAAAATTAAAATAAAAAAAAAAGCTTTTTTCTTTTTCAATGTATTTAAATTCTATTTCCTTCTTCTGTTACTTTACACATATGAATGCTCTGCTCTTCTGTGATCTTAAAACAAAATGAAATAAACGTGAAAAGGAGATGTATCTTCATTGACCCGAGTCAGTGATCTTGTGATTGAATGCACTGCTTTTGGAAGTGTCCATGAATAACATAGGTAATTAAGCCAATGATGATGATAATCATGTGAGCAAAGAGTGGATAGAATACTGAGGAGTCACTTGAAGTCTCTCCATCAATGTTCTTTTCTCTCACAGAACAGAATGCGGTATTTACAATAATTGTGTTCATCTAAGAAAAGAGATTATCTGAAAGTTTCTCTTTTTCTCCATTAAAGGGGCATACAAAATAAACACAAATTACCATTGGGAAGCTACAGATAAAGAATGAAGAAGTTCTTGATTATAAGACTGGTGGAAGACCCTAAGACATACCAAAAACTAGGGGGTACACTCTTTAAGTCTCCATTAGGAATTATCTTTATCTCCATCAGGAAGATTAAGTTTTCAATCTTATCTGATAGAATTAGGAGAAACTAATGCCACCTATTTTTTTTTCTACTTATGACAAAAGGCAGTTTGTTTTTTCTATTTTTGCTGAGAGATATTTTACCTTCACCAAGTGTTTCCAGAATCTCTATAGAATCCCAGTAGCATTGGGGATAGGTAGGAAATGGAAAAGAAGATGAGAAATAAACAATCCACAATCTAGAGAGGTAAGGTTCAACAACTGTGTATCAAAAGCTATGAGGAGGGTCTGAAGTTTGACTCTTAGAAGCCAAATTGGGTATCAGAAAACCCAATAGAAGTGATTCCAAATTTTACAGTGGGTGGCTGGGAGAGAGGGTGGAGAAATGAGCACTCATGATCAGCCTCAATAATCCACAAAGGGCCTTAGAAGCAAAACTTCTGGTCTGCTCTGATTCAAAGAGATAGCATTAAGAACACAATCTCCACAAAGTTGAATTTTATATAAAACTTCAAAAATGCTCTTCTTCAATGAGCTTGCCAAACTTAAGTTTAAACAAGACAGCCCTCACATCAGACACCAGCCACAAATTCACAGACCTTAAGCCATCCTCATTACTGATCACCTGGCAAAACTGTTGGTTTATTAATTTCTTGAATGACTCACAAAACTCAGAAAAGTGTTATACTTATTATTACAATTTTATTATAGAAAAAGGATGCAAATCAGAACAAGCCACAGGGCAAAGCCTGAGAGAGTCCCAAATGTGAAGTTTCCACTATCTTCTACCTGTGGATCAGGATACATAACCCTCCCAGCACACTGATGTGGGACAATACATAAAATGTTTCCCAAGCTTTGGTGCCCATGGTTTATATTGGAGTTTCATTACTTAGACATGGTTGATTGAATCATTAGTTGCACAGTTGAGCTCAATCTTCAGGCTCCCTCCCCTGCCAGGAGTTCAAGCTCATATCACTATCATACGACTCAAAGCTCCAATACCTTAACCACATGGCTGGTCTTCTAGCACAGCCGGTCTCATCCTGAGTTATCTCCTTAGAGGCTCACCAGGAGCTACCTCATTAGCATCAACTATCAGGTGTGGCTTAAGGGGCAACAAACATGAGTGACAAAGAAACCCCTACTAGAGATGCTCCTTAATGTATGGTGGGGGTTATCTCTGGATAAACAAACCCATTTTATCAGACACTGAAAATATCAGTCAAAAATGCATTTAATACACTTACCTTACCAAACATCATAGCTTAGCCCAGCCTATAGTAAACATGCTCAGAACATTTACTTGGCCTAGAGTTGGACAATTATCTTGTATTTCATCTCAACAGTAATTGCCTTCCTCTTTTCACCAGAAGCAGGAGACAGAGATTGGCATGATGAGATGGGAAAACACAAGACACGATATCCCCAAAATGCTAGCAACACAGTTAGTTCACTGTAGAGTATTTGTTATCTACCCTCATGATCCCATAGCTGACTGGGAGCACTGGCTCACTGCCACTGCCCGGCATCATGAGAGAATATTGTCCTGCATATTTCCAATGCAGGAAAAGATCCAAATTTGAAGCATGGTTTCCACTGAATGCATATTGCTTGTGCAAAATCATAAGCTGAACTATTGTAAGTGGGAGGCTGGCTGTACTTGGAAAATTTCAAGGACTTAGAGGTTACATCCAATGAACCTGGGACAAAGGCTAGCCAAAGTCTTTATTATATACCACTTGTTGCCAATCTTGAAAAAAAAAAAAAAAAAGAAACCTAACCACCTGTCCCTAACTGGCTTGAGATTTTATTTCATTTAAGCCACAGAAGCTTCAGTATTTGAAAGTTAACACCACATTGAGGCTTTACTAGTGCCTCAGAAGAGATTCTTCCTGATATACTGTATTTTTTTATTTTTATTTTTAATATCCATCTCTTTAAAGGTATGTCCAAAACAGCATGTAAGAGCTTGGAAGAAGGTGAGTGTTCTAACTTCTGAAGGAAAAAGGTATGATTTTTCACCCTTGTGATCCTTAAAACATGCTTCCTAGATCTGGCCGACCTCTCCTAGCTTATTTCTTCCCCCGCCCAGCCTAGCTCCACTGCCCTGAACAGATTTAGGCAGGCCTGGAGAGTTATGCAGCCCTTCCCAGGAAGAAATGAGTCAAGAAGAGGCCTGGGTTAATGCCCACTAAATACATACGGGCTCTCCCAAGACACAGACATTCCCCTACACCATGCAGCCACATGCCAAGACCTGTAGACTCTGTTTCAGGGCATGACTAGTGATAAAATGTGGAAAGATAGAGTTCTCCCTGTGTATCTGTTAAACTTTTGTTTGACAACTCTATCTTCTAGTGAGAAATCCCAAACTAGTTTTCTTTTTTCTTTTTTTTAAAGATTTTTATTATTTTTCATAGAGAGGAGGGGAGAGAGGAGAGAGGGAGAGAAACATCAATATATGGTTGCCTTTCACCTGCCTCCAGCTACGGACCTGGCTAAAGACCTGGCTTATAACCTGGTTATGTTGCCCTGGCTGGGAATTGAACCAGCAAACTCTGGGTTTGCAGGCCAGTGCCTTATCCATAGTGCCACCAGCCATGGCCTAGGTTTCTTAATATAACATATGGTGCATTTGGAAATATGACCTTACACAATTATCAAAAATGCACTTAGTACACTTAACCTACCAAACATCATAGCAAAAAGTTGGGCAAGAAAAGGCCTGCAAAGGAAACTGTGAGATCAAAAAATGTTATAACCTTGCCCTTGTGAAGGACTATTTCTTCAGATGGACAATTAGGAGCTTGAAAGAGAATATGGGACATGGGGCATATCCAGCTGGAGCAGGGTGGAGTCAACATGAGATTGCTGTACAGTAAGCAGAAGAACAGAAGTCAGAAGGAGAGCTGGACACAGATCAAGACAAGAAAAAACAAGGCAGAATCCTCTATGTCTGTCTCGCATATCTAATCTAATCATCTAATCATGGTGAACTACAGAGCATAGCGCTGCTGCTTCACTTCCAACTTCACAACCTTTAGTAAATTCCATTTTGGCCAACTTTAGCCAGGACCCGTATAAGAAAAGGGATTCTTCCTGGGAAACATGTTTCCAGCTTTGCCAATTGCTTACAATACAAAACTACCACAGACTTTAACCTCCTCTTACATACTATATACTTTAATTATAGTTATTTTTTATCTGTATGTGCATGCACACATAAACACATGCAAATGACCCTAAACTTTATAAGCATAGGAACTTTTATTTGTCTTATACACCTTAGTGTCTGCAACAGTGCTTGACATATGGTAAGTAAACAAAGGGTGAGGTAAAAATAGGTTTGAAATTGATCATATGAAAAATAATACAATAATTAATAAATAATAATTTAAGAATAAGTTCTATGTTAATGATATAATAATAAACTCTATGTTTTGTGTACTTACAACTGTATTCAGTGTATAATTGTTGGTTTTTTTATTGCTAACTATGTACCCTAATTTGTGATTCTCTCAGGTCTTTTAATTAGCTATATATCTTAGTCCTCTGTACATGATTAAATGATGGGCTTCAACATATGATGCTTTCCACAGGTAAGGAGACTGTTGAAAACATGTGCCTGCAAGACCTTAGGGAATTCTAATGCTAATATAAGGCCACCAGATAACTGGTGGACATATTTTGGAGGAGAACTTATGTCTGTTAAGGGTTAGCCATATGAAATGAGGAAGTGTGACCCACTTAGACTACAGAACTTACAGTCTTTACAAGACCCTTGCCAAAATGAATTCTTAAGACCTTAACACCTGGTGCTGAAAACATGCATCTCCACAGCTTAATTCCTGGTTTCCCATGGGTAAAGCTGACACACTATGTTCATCTCTATTAGCCCTTCTTTTCTTTTATATTCTGAACTACCTATAAGTTTCCCTGAGCTTACAGACAGACTTAAGGCCCCTGCTGGTATTAGATTGAGTTCCTCCCTTGTCCCTCCCTTCTCCCTGGGGAGGGGAAGCTTCTCATGACAGATTAGGGTTCCCTGCTCTTCTCTCCAGTGATCTGGCCGTACTCATCCTATTACAATTCCCCTCTTTAACACTCCTGGGCTTTGTAATCTTACAAAAACAATGGACAAAGTTCTCATTCTTCTAGGGCTATTTCCTGCTGGCCAAGATCATGGTCCTACCTATCCTCTGGTCCAAGGATTCCTATCAAAATAAAAGGAAGGATCTATAGTAGAAGAGAGGCTTCATGTGAAGGAGAAGGATTTTGCATAGTCCAGGTCAGTTGGCTGTCCCTGGAAAGCAGCATGCACAATGTCCAAAGGATGTCACTGCTGGACATGTTGTCATCCTTGCCATATTCTGGAGGTGACAGATTTGGCAAGAGAGTTAGAAGGTACCATCAGAACTATAACAAGAAAAATAAAGTACCTAGGAATCAACTTAACCAAGGAGGTAAAAGACCTGTACGTAGAAAACTACAGAACAATGAAGAAAGAAATCAAGGAAGACACAAATAAATGGAAGCATATACCATGTTCGTGGATGGGAAGAATTAACATCATTAAAATGTCCATACTACCCAAAGCAATCTACATATTCAATGCAATCCCAATTAAAATACCAACGACAGACTTCACAGAAATAGAAAAAATACTTCAAAAATTTATATGGAGCCAAAAACGCCCACGAATAGCCACCACAATCTTGAGAAAGAAGAACAAGGTAGGAGGAATCACAATACCGGACTTCAAACAATACTACAAGGCTACTGTCATCAAAACAGCATGGTACTGGCATAAGAATAGACATATAGATCAATG